>VWYH01000804.1:0-45785 GCA_013399365.1 Pampusana beccarii | reverse complement strand
AAAAAAAAAAAAAAACAACAAAAACAAAACAACAGAAAAGCTATTAGTGTTAAGAACAGAAACCTAAATTTAAGAAAATTAAAATGCTGCCTTGGACACAGTCTTTAAACATATGAAAATTACCCAGGAGATAGGAGAGCGGAATGAGTGCAAGAATTGCTATTGCAGAAGAGCATGAAGAAATCTGTCATTAAGTAATATTTATATATAATTTCTAGATATCAGAGTTTTTCCCTGTTAGCTTATAGACAGACACAACCTGACATTGCAGGAAACAGTCAATTTGCTTTTCAAGAATAAATTATAAAGTGACTTGACCTTAATCTAAGAGAATCAGGATACATTGGGGTTGAGGCAGGGGGAGGAAGGCTGATTAAGTTGATTATAAATCTAAATTCCAGGCATGGAAACACCCGTGTAGGGATTGGGAAAAATACACCACAGCAGAACAATCCAATTCTTATGCTACCAGAAGAAAAACACTAAAAAATGCCAAGTATGTTTCAGCTACTTGTTAATGTATTAAACTCACCTTCCTTGTCCCTGAAGAACACTTAACGTTTCATATCAGAAAATCTCAGTCTGGACTTGGTGCCTTCCCTTCAACAACACTGCATAGCTACACAAAGTAGATACTATGTCTTTTACAGACTGAAACAGCAGCCATAGTTGCTTACTTGCCCAGAACTGTGCAATGAGTGGGTGAATGAGAAGAGCCTGGAAACAAGCTTCTGCAGCCAGAGGATAGTCTCATGTTCCCCAGCTAGTCTAAATTAACTTTTTAAAAAAAATATATATAAATGAAGTTTGGTGTTTGCCACCTAATGTGTAATGACTGAGCAAGCATCCACATTTAAAAATGAGAAAAAAAAATACCGTAAGTTATCCCAAACTCCTAGTCAATATAATAGAAACTGATGGTCACCCTTCAACAGGCCTGAAGAAACTTACCTGTCACCATATACTGCTCATGTTTACCATGTCCTATTTGCTATACCACAGTTTAGCAAGCAATACAAATACAACATAAAACATTTTCTCAAGTGATCCCCTAAGGAAAACAACATTACTCACAAACACTTAAAAAATCCGGCCTTCATCTGACCTTATGCATCTTACCATCATCTGAGTAAATGGAGATATCTGAAATGTCCTACAACAGGAAATCTTCAAGAATTTTTTGCTGTAACATTGAGCTGATGGTCCTCACTAAGACATGGATAACACAACCTTCCCCTTCAGAGCACAACATGCTAAATAATCAGCAGAGCAATCCAGCTGATGCGAGACCTGGCTTGCAAACAGGGAACCTACACTACAAATAACAAAACCAAAACACCCTGAGCAACTTCAAGTTTACAAGCAAACAACATTAAGAAGTGGTATTCACTACTGGAAAAAAAAAATGCTGCCCAACACGAAGCCTAGGGCAGCTTCTTGCCATACAGCCCTGTTTGCAACACCTATTCAAACATAATTGCAAGGATGCACACCCACTGGTTTTTGTACTTATCACACTCCGACATATGATAGGAGACAGTGGTGAGACAAATCCAGCTAAAGCAGAAAGCAACAGGCTGGTTCTACCAAAAGAAGTGGAACAGGAATATACTTGGGTGGGCAAAAACAAATCCATAAGAATCCCACCCTTAAGTATGCTATTACTGTGCCAGTAAATCCAGTTAACACGCTTCAAGATAACTGGAACTTGCAGTCCTTCTTGAATGACTACATAAAGCATAAATACATGATCTGATGTTCAGGTTCCCTTAGTTGCAGTCAGAAGAATTTAAGAAAAGTGTCCAGCTTCCTGCCCTGATGAAAACATAGAAATAACAGCATCAACACAGCCCCTGCCCCCGTCAAGATCCTTCTCTCTAAACTCGAGAGATATGGATTTGATGTGGTGGATAAGGAATTGGCTGTATGGTCACATCCAGAGAGTAGCGGTCAATGGCTCAATGTCTAGATGGAGATCAGCGACAAGTGGTGTCCCTCAGGAGTCTGTACTGTAACCAGTACTGTTTAATATTTTCATCGACNACCCTGCAGAGAAGGACTTGGGGGCAGTGGTGGAAGAAAAGCTGGACATGAGCCAGCTATATGTACTTGCAGCCCAGAGGCCCAATTATATATTGGGCTGCATTAAAAGCAGCATGTCCAGCAGGTTGAGGGAGGTGATTCTGCCCCTCTGCCCTGCTCTGGTGAGACCCCACCTGGAGTCCTGTGTCCAGCTCTGGAACCCTCAGCACAGGAAAGACATGGACCTGTTGGAGAGGGGCCTGAGGAAGACACAAAATGATTAAAGGGACGGAACAGCTCTGCTGTGAGGACAGGCTGAGAGAGTTGGGGTTTTAAACCAGAAGAAGGGAGATTCACAGGACATATAAGGAAAAACTTTTTTTACAGTGAGGGTGGTGAAACACAGGCCCAGGTTGCCCAGAGAGGTGGTCGATGCCCCATCTCTGGGGACTTTCCAGGCCAGGCTGGATGGGGCTCTGAGCAACCTGATCTAGTTGGAGATGTCCCTGCTCACTGCAGGGAGGTTGGACTAGATGACCTTTGAAGGTCCCTTCCAACTCAAACCATTCTAAGACTCTATGCTATTACAAAGGCCTTTAAAAATGGACCTCCAAATCAAGTACATATATACAGATTAAACAGTTTCCATACCTGTAAATCACAAATCACTGGCATCAACCAAATCCCCTCATCTCCCACGAAAAAGATTGTATACAGATTTATAATTTCAAATTCAATTGCATTACTACACAATGTCTTTTCCCATTTTGTGCATGCTGAAAAGAAGGAATGAAGGCAAAACAACTGAAGACATGAATCTGATAATGCACTAGCTTCTCCTCAGTTACATATCACAGTTTTTTTAAACGATTAATAAAGTGCTTGTGCATGATCCACAATGCAGCGAATCTGTCTGTAACTGGGCTGTGCAATAACATTACCCACAAGTAGTGCACTGACTAGCACTCCACAAGCTCACACTGTTGCATACTTTCTGGAAGATCCCTAAGTTCACTCACATACATCCGAATTACACATCAAAAGTGCTAGGTCACTGAGGGGTTGCCATTGTTCCTATTGAAAAAAAAACATCATATCATAAGCAATCAGACCTCGAAGCAAAAAAGGGGTAAAAAAACCTAACAACAACCACCAAACCACAACAAAAATGCAACACACTTTAGACCATAAGAAGCAGCCACTGTTGGATAACCTGACAATCTGAGCATCACTAATAGCCACGTGTATTTCTACGCTAGATTCAGGTGAATCTAAGCATAAAGCCCTGGCCTTATGCTTCCACGGAGTCACAATTTTGGTTTTGGTACTTGACTCAAAGCTCAGTCAAGCAAGCTGAAGTCTTTCTTCTGACTTCAAAGGGCACTGTTTCAGTCTCTGGATAAGCAGACAGGTTACCCAAGTTCGCAAGATTCATAAGAGGTTACTACCACACACAGCAAAGAAGGAAAGATGAAAGAAAACACGTATGCACCTGTGAACAGAGCAGAATAGGTACATCAGACATGTATATGCACTAGTAACCACATTATTTGCAAAGTTATTAAAACACCTTTGCTTCTATCACCATCAAGTCAATGCAAGTGTTCTGGACCATTAACCATGTCATCTGAGATATGCACATGCAGCATATCTGGGGAATGAGACTCCTCAGACAGCTGTAAAGCAGTAAATTTAGCTTGAGTTCCAGATTGTGTTTTGCTAGTTGTATTATGTCACCTCTCAAAGTCCAAATAGTACAAAGTAGCACTTCTATTAGGTGTTACAGCAGAAGAGCACTGGAAGAGGTTCCCACCACAAAATACTTAAAGGTGAAGTATGAAGTCCATGTAACAAGCAAAACACAGGAAAAAAATAATACCTTTGGTAAGAATACACGTGAATACAAGCTATGGGTCTCAGAGATGAAGACATCCTGCAGCTATAGTTAAAAGACATTAAACCATGATGGCTTTCACCAGCACAAAGTTAACAGTATTTTTCAAAGCTTAAGGCTGCAGCTTCTTCTAGATAGTTGAGGTCCAAAAGTAGGAAAAATAGCTCATATATAGCTTTTCATATGTCAGAATAACTACACAAGTTCAGGTAGCTATACTACTCACGTATGGGCAAGGACACCATAGCTTTTGTTGGGGCTAAGCCTTGAGGTTTTTCAGGCAGCTAAGGGCCTATAATAAGATACTCGTAATGTTTTAAGAGCACTTTGTATCTTTCAACAGGACTGCAAATTTCCTACATGATATATTTCAAGAAATTAATCTTTATACAGAATCATAGAATGGTCAAGTTTGGAAGATAGCCTAGTTCACCTTCCCGGCTCAAAGGAGTGTTAACTATAGCAGGTTGCTCAGAGCCTTGCCAGCCAGATTTTGACTATTTACAGAACCAAATTACAGCCAAGTATGAATGACTATAAATTATAAGACTTGCATCAATTTCCAATAAAGTGATACATTTAAAAGTCTGTAATATTTCAAAAGTTCATTAGAGTAGAATCGTCTGTTAACAAAACTTGAACAGTTCATAAAACACTAGTACCACTGAACTATAGCACACAAACAGTCCTAACAGTAAGAGAGACACTGTGGTATTATAGAACAGCTTTCTCTCACTAGCAAAAAAATTCATTAGCCTTCAGCCTTCTATTCATCCCAGCTTTGTATTTTTCTTTACAGAGATCTGCAGTTTAAACACTCCCTTAATCAACAGGCACAGACTGAAGCACAGCAGGTTCCATCTGAACATGAAAAACTTCTTTACCCTGAGGGTGCCAGAGCACTGGAACAGGCTGCCCAGAGAGGTTGTGGAGTCTCCTTCTCTGGAGACATTCAAAACCCGCCTGGACACATTCCTGTGCGATCTGCTCTGGTGAACCTGCTTTTGCAGGTGGGTTGGACGACATGATCTCCAGAGGTCCCTTCCAACCCCAACCATTCTGTGATTCTGCAATTGTAGCTAACACAAAGCGGTCAAGCCGAAACATCACCCACCAACCTCACCTTGCCTGGTAAACTTGCCTTCAACCAACAGAAAGCACCTCCTCACAGCTGTGTTGAAAAGAATTGAGCAATTCTCTTATACAACTACAATACAGACCTCTTCATCCTCACTCTTTACCTACCTGCTCCACACAGTGCTTCAGTAACTTGACCTTAGAAAAAGAAAAGGTACCTTCAGCAAAGTGCTGAAAGTTCAGCTGTCACTTTCTTCACTATGAGGGTGGTGAGGCACTAGAACAGGCTGCCCAGAGAAGTTGTGGATGCCCCATGCCTGGAAAAGTTCAAGGCCAGGCTAGATGGGGTTTAAGCAACCTGGTATAGTGGAAGGTGTCCCTGCCAATGGCAGCAGAGTTGGAACTAGATGATCTTTAACATCCCTTCCTACCAAAACCATTCTACGATTATCCCTGAAGACCACATTGTATTTCCTAGGAAGAATGGTCACGGATACCCTCATTCTCTTCTACACTTAAGCCTCACAGATCTTCAGAACATGCATGGCATGAACCTTAAGGAGATGCAAGTTTGGCAAGCAAGGGAGCAGAAAAGGGCTTGACCTGTCCCTAGTGCTGGGGATTTGCCTGGACTACATGCAATCAGGAAAAATTCTTGAAGAATAGGACTAGAAAATATGGCTAGAATAAGGCAAATAATATGTCTGTTTCAGTTTAATTTAGTCCTTAACATTTGTTGTCTGCTCATATCATTCATAGCCTCCCAAAATATAAGCATAGGATGAAAAGTCTCAAATCTTCAATAAAATAAAATGTATGGGTAATTTATTCTTTAGATAACACTACAACATCTATTCACAGCAAATTGTTATTTGTCATTAGAAAAGACAACAGTCTTCAAACACAAATACTAGACCATTCAGTATATGCTCTCCTTTACATGAGTTTTAACTGACAACTTTGACAGCTGGACAGAATTTTTTTTTTCAATCAGTTTAGGCAAAACAGTGCCAAAAAGGAAGAGAGAGGATATAGTGTACCAGAGTAAGAACACACAGACTCCTCATTTATCTTTTTTTTTTAAATTTATTTTACTGTACATTTAAATCTTACTGAAGATAAACAAATAAATGAATTTTTTTTCCAGCTCTTCCAAACAAAAGCCTTTGAACTTTTGTGCTCTCTTTAAAGGGACACAAAAGACATGTTTCTACACAACAAAGATTCCTTTCTTGTTACAACCATATTTTAAAATACTAACTTTTTCCGGTTTGTATATGCCAATTTGCCTTTCTTCTTCCTACCCACCCGTACTTCATGCTGCTTAGTTTTGGTATTTGGTTTACTAATGAGCTGTCAACAAACCAGCTAGCTTCACATTGTGGTTCTTCTCCACTTACCTATTACAATCTTGTATATTACTGCCCATAACACTACCGGGTGTAACTCTATTTAAAACAATTTTGTAATGGGAGGGTTCCTCTTCATCTTTGCAAATGTTTTACATACATTGCTTTTAATGAGGGATCACATGAGGATGGCCAATCTAGCCATCTTGGCATGATCTGAACACAGATGCAAAGTGTTCAACTGGCCAGACACCGCTCAGGCTGGCAGGGCAGACTGGTGTTTGTGGCCAACTGGTGACTAATCACTGTTTCCTTTCCCACAGCCTCCAGCTCTAGATGAGTGAGCAAGCAAGAAGTCTGGGATAACAAAGCTGACAGGCCGGGGCAGGCAGCACCTGGGAAAAGGAGACACCTTTCCCCAATCTATATTTACAGAGGAACCATTAGCCCCATGTCATTCTGTGTTGGTGAGAATATGACTCTAGGGCCAATAATAATGGGGGATATTACTCCTCACATAATTTGGGGCACAGCATAGGTGGAGGTGGAAGTCAAGAGGAAAGCAGTGCAAGAGCTGAGCTACATGATGTTTCCTTAGGGCAGTGGTTCTGGGACAAACACAGGTGTGGAAAGCAGAGCCCAGAGTAGCACAATGTGCAACCAACAGTACAGAGAAACTGCAAGTGGGTGAGTGAGGTCAGCTCTCTGCTATACTCCAGACTATAATCCCGTTTTAGGAAATAACTATGTGTTTATTCAAAGTAAGCCAACTCCAACCCAGGTTCCTCTACTATAATTCCAAACACCACAGCACAGTTCTCATTTAACCTTTCCCTTTCTTTTCTGTCCCAATCATTTGGAGATGCTGCAGATTGTTGCTAGAATATTTGCAAGTTACTTAGCCTCAAACATTCTCCTAAAGCTATGTACTTTCCCACCCAGAGACAGCTGATCAACAAGCATCCCACAAGAGCCCAGTTATTCTTTCTCACAGAACAGCTATCAAAACAGTAACTCTGACTCTACAGCTTTAACTGTCCCTCCTTTCCCCCGTTTCAGATCTTTTCTTTTTCCCTTCTGTTTTCTCCTACCCTTATCTATAGGTCTCTACTTGCCTTCTCTGTTACGTTTTCCTTACACGATTAAGAGAGTTGCTACACACTTTAAGGGCTGACATTTGCCCCCTCACAGAGGGCTCAACTGCATCAAAATTACGGTTCACCTGAATAATGTAATTTTGTAAGTACTCTGAGCACATTCCTACTGTCAATAATGAAGAAAAGACAGTACTTGATGGCAAGAGTTTCATGTCAAACTGATTGCAACAGGCCTTACTTTATATACTGTAGGACTCAGAAGACATTTCTTCCCTCCACAAGACATGTTGGGAGAGCAAGCTGATCAAAGTAGAGCCTTATGCTGTCCAGAACTGGAGGCATGAAGCCAAATTGCTCCGGAGCAGAAAATGGGGTAGAAGGTAGAACCCTTGACTCCTGACAAAGGGAGGGAGAAGCAGGAGCCACGGCACTTGTTTCAAGAGGGAGAGAAGGTTAAATCCTCCTTTTTCCAAGAAGAGGTAGTTGAGGACAAGCTATACATTTCAGAAATCAGGTCTTCCCCTACACACTGTATAGTGGAATCAGAAATCATTACTGAAGAACACTGTAAACTGAGGGAAAGCTATGATCATGAGGATGTATTTCAGACTGATTTAATTCAAAATTCAATAAAAGGAGGACACCTGAAGAAGAAAAGCAAGTTTCAGTAGCTTGTTTTCTAAATAATTGGGTAAAACTGTCAGACAACGTTGATGTTTCGCTTTGTAGCTAGAGTGAACTCCGTATGTGTTTTTGGGGGTGGGTTTTTTTGGTCACAATTACCCTGAAAGAGAGCAGTACATGTACACAGACGGATAGTGCAATTTTCAACAATCCCATGCTTCTTTTTAGGTTAATTGTAGCTTTCAGTGGATAAAAGAATTTAAGTGCTGTTTAAAGGAGATACTGTTTTATTATTTTTAAAGTTGCCCCACCCAAGTTTTGTTCTCCCACACATTCAGTCTAGAGCATATGGGAACACAGCAATTTCAATGGAATGTATCCCAGCAATCTTTCTGTTCCAGATCCCCACATAGCTTTTTATACTTTAAGAACTGTTGAATGGGAGCCTACTACTTAGAACACTGGGCATTAAAAAGAAGTGCCAAGCCTTAATTAGCATAGTGTCTAGATTAAGACTGAGATTTCATACCACAACATACCTAACAGCCTCTTCATTTTGAGATTTATGGAACAATGGCTATATTATGAGCCAAAAAGCAGAAATTTTCATAAGAACTGCCAACTTTTCAACCCCCACGTGATAGTACAACAAATAGGCATTTCCAGAAATACCAGAAATTAGAGCTGGCAATTAGCATTGGGAAATCCCAGACTCTCTTGGCTCTGCTTCTGACAATGACTACTTTTTCCACTGAAGTGTACAGTCAATTTTCAATTTTAAAACACACTCTACTATTTTAATTATTCAGCACTGAAGATACTTGGAAACAAATCCAAATTCTAATTTTTGTCTTATCCTGTCAACAGGCCAGCAATTAAAAGAAAATCAGTTCATTGTCAAATCGCAAGGCATGGTTTTCAGCTGATCTTCAACACTTGCAGAAAACGGTCCTAAAACTTCTCAGGTTTTGCCTACAGACGTGTCAAGAGTGTGAAAACAATCTCTCCCATCACATCCTTCACACAACATGCCTTTTCTGGAGTAATCAGAACAAGTTAAAAACAAATCTTCTGAAACAGATCACCTAGGTTCCTACAACATCTTATTATCAAAGAGTTAGATATTCAAATGACTGTAGATACCTAAAAATGCTGATGAGCATCTTGTCATATTTAGGAAGCAGACAAAACATGTTTATACAGGCTTAATAACTTTGCACGTTTGAAAATTCACTCAGACCTCATCTGCTTGTTTAAGACTCTAGATGCTTTTGAAGTCAGGCCACAAACTGACTAGTTATTACAGAAAACACTGCTATCTCAAATATTAGTAAGAGGCCTAGTAAGACATCAACAGCACTGGCTTTGTTTTAATTGGATTATTTCAAACTCTGCTTTTCCAAGCAGAAACAGTGAAGAACTTCCATCTTACTAGGTTGAGATCTTCATCCTCTATTGTGTGAATAAAGAACAGTCTATAAACAAATTCAAGCTCTGAAGTGGTATTTCCCAATACTACCACACCAAGTTTTTCAAGTGTTACATGTAACAATCTCTTGCAACAACTAAAATGGTCACTCTTTTAGGTTGCCAGCTTTTACTTGTTACTAATAGAAGGGTTTGAGTTTGATAAGGAAGAGAAAGAGGTGAGGAAAGAATGGAAAAAATACAACTCCTTGGGCAGAAGAGACTACTTGCTTTGTCGAGACATAAGTGCAATTTCTGTTGTTTTGTCTACAGACTCTTGAAATGTGCACATACACTGCTTAGATTCCAGCCTCAGCATTTGCTCCCACCTAGGCATCCTGTTCATAGATTTCTAGTCCACAAGCATCCTCCTGTAACCACACATCACACTTTTGACAATACTCATTTGTGACAGAGCAATTAATCTCATTCCTCCACTACAAATACACATGTTCACATGGCAACAGTCACCCCCAGGAAGGATTTCAGTGATTAACTGTGTCAAGGAAAAGAGATTCTCCAGTTAACAGAGCTGCCAGTGCACACAGAAAGTGAATTTGGTGAGGTATGGGGGAGCTGAGCAGTAAAAGCACGAAGTGAGGAGCTACTTGTCCATCTAAGAAGAGTCGTGCTCCCATCTCTCAGCTGCGGACTTTATCAATTCTGCTAAATATCAGATTTAGTAGCCTTATTTACTTATGTGTTGCTACAACTCTTTTGCCCACATGCCCACTCCTGCGTTTTTTAGGCAAATAATCTCAGGGTGTGATTTGATAACGCAGCTAAACCAAGCAACAGCTGCAGAAAGAGACGTCCTGCTGCTCCTCCAGCTTTCACCATCCCTCTCAGGGCTGACCCTACAGTGAGACAGAGTAGGGAGTTAACTTGCTGAAACTCACTTATGCCACAAAGTAATTTTCCATCCCGTTTTGTCCTTGAACTGGCTCAGTGCAGGGTCAGATACCCTCAAAACCAGAAAGGCAGAGGTAAAAGAAGAGGGAGCAGGGACACCTCTTTTGCAAGCTGCAAGACTGGTATAGCTACAGCACCAAAGCAAAGCCCCACAGCAGGGACACAGAGGCACACATGTGAATACCAGCAGTTGTGCCTATTTTCAACTCAGCCACTCCAGAACAGTTTCATGTTATCAACCTTACTGCTGGAGACGTGTTTGTGTAACTCCTGTTTCTCACACACACCTTGAAGGCTTATTCCTACTCCTCCTCTTCCTGTTTTTTTTATGCTAACAGTGAGGCTAAAGAGAAGGGTACCTATTCCTTCCCCCAAGACATCTTCAGTTCTACAAAATAAGACATTAAAGATTTCCTCCAGAAAGAAACACAAGGGAGAAGGGATAAGAAAAGGGTCCCTCTATCCCTGCTGATTTTACCCTTATCCCCAATCCAAAAGCAGTTACCACATCTTACAAATTGATATACAAATAAGACTCAATCCAATTAAAATCAACTCCTCTTCTTCCTCCTTACAAATTATAGCTAAGGTTAGCTTCTGAAAACTGAAGAGAAGGATGATTTTTCCTTGCTTATCTTGTACAAAATATGGAACAGCTCCTGATGGCTGTTTGGAATCATGTCCTCAAGGGTTGGCTTTGAAACAGAGGAAACCAGACTGTCACAGATTTAGACTACTGTGCTTTTAGAGCTGCATATCTAAATTTTAGGTATCTGAAAAATCCTTTGTGGTCGACTTTGTCTCCAGCCAGCAGATAGCAGTGGTACCAAAACAGCAATTACTTTCAGACTCCACTTGGTTTTGGGGAGAGGTGTGAGCAAGTTATTAAGGATAGATAAGTAAGGAATAAGTGAACCAGTGCAATTTATAACAGTGGGTGGACTAGTTACAGCAAGATCTAATTGCATCACACACGTCACTTAGCCTTTGCTCTAGAGCAGCAGCCCAGCCACGAGTGTGAATGAAGTCATCCTAACACACAGACACACCTAACTTGTATAATACCAAGTGTGTTCATAATTAGTCAAGAGACTGTTCTGATTACTCAGGCCGATGCCTATAAGAAGTTTTACTGGTATAGGTGAACTCAAAATAGCAATTGCTGCACTCATTGCAACAGGTATAACAATGTCTGATCACAAAATTCTTGCAGTTCTAAAGGGAATGGCATATTCATTTAGACAGGACAGTAGAGCCTTGTAACATTATTTGTTGTGAAGTGGCACAAGACACTGTGCCCCTGGCAGATTCAGTCTAGTGACTAGCAAAAGCCAAACACTGCTTAAGTAGTTAAAGGTGCTCCCCTCTGCTCCCAAAGGTTGGTTGACATATTTAGCACATTTTTAGAGGTAGTCTTTATATAAAGAGCTCCTGCTAAACTGAAGGAGTAGAACATCCACCAGTGCTGCCGCTGGGAAGCCAACACAGCAGCTGCACCAAATGCAAACCTGTAGCTCAAAGGACTTTCTAAGCAGCAACCAGCAAATCTGCAGATTTACACCACAACAGCATCTTTACCTTCTTCACAGCTACTGAAGCACATTACAATGTGGCTAAAGACACCACTCTAATGGTGTCCCATGTGACAATCTTTACATCAAATCACAGCCTGTACTACTCCCGAGTGCAGTGTACAATTTTATTCCTCACATCAAAACTTCTGAAGAAGCTCCATTTTCAAACCTAATACATCTTCAACATGGCTGTTCTAGGACCCCTTGCAAACCTGGCCATGACAAACAGCAATACATCACTTCTTTCAAAGTAGCACACAAATTGTGAAGGAAGGATGGAATGCTACATTCTTCACAGATCGTGGATACTTGTTACAAATTCCACACAAAATCTGTAATGTCAATTAAACACAAAGTCACCTGTTTCACTGACTGCTCACTGCACTATCAAATAAGCATTAACTTTAGGGCAGGACAAGATGCTGCAATGAGTAGTGGTAGGAAAAAGACCAGGAATGGACTACAGGAGTTCTGCTGCTCCAAAGGAAGAATACTTACTATACAAGTTGAAGCTTGGGTGTCCACTGATACTACTACTAACCACTATAATGTGCGGCCTAATGTCTCTCTAAATGCAGCTCTGAAGAGTTTCCTGCAGGACCTTCATATTTATGCCTGTCATCCTCACTGCTCAAGCCTCATATCCACCTGCTCTGTCACACTAGAACTGATAAGCCACAGCTGCCTTAATTACACAGCTGGTTCCTGTATTCTTGCTGACAAAGAACTTCTGCCATAGAGTAAGGAGACATTTCATTTAGTGCTCAAACACTACACTGATAAGAATGGTATTGTTCAGACAGAAACAAGACTGGGTAGGAAAGTCCTTACTAGGCTTAATCCTATACCTGGAACAAGTTTCAATCTGGGCACCAGCACAATCTAACAGAAGTTCTGGAGATCCCACATATATCTGCATGATTTAGTAATAAGGAGCCAAGTGGTGAAATACTATTAGTTTGCATAACAGAGAATTGCACTCTCAATAGAAACAGCCTACTCCATACTGTACTCAGCTCCTGCCTTTGTGTTTGGAAAAACATTTTCTTCTCTGTAATTCATTAACCTACAACCTTATCAAGGTGGGAGTAAAGAATTTGTTTCCAGCATGCAAACCAGCAGCCAAACTGAGCAGAAATACTTACGTCACTCTTCCTGAACTTTGCTTTTAAGCTCTTCATGCTGATCACATTCAACCTTCCAAACCTTTCAGAAGCTTTTTATCCTTCTTCAGTATCTAAACAAAAAAGAAGGAAAAATAAGATTTCAACTTGATACCATTCAGTTCACTGGCAGCTAAGTCTGAATTGAATTTGCATACCTATATCACCCTTTGAGGATTTAGCCCTCAAGCTCTAAAAAAGATTAACAGCCAGCTAAGGGAAACTTTCTGCTACTACAAACTTAAAAGCAAACCTAAATCTGACCACAGAAGAATAGAGAAAATCTTTACTAAAAACTCAAGTGTGTATCATGTTATACTAGCTACTTCTCAACATAATTAGATCACTGACACATTCAAATATGTAGCCGCTTTCTCTGCCCACTGCCTATTTTAACATTACCATCAGTCATTCATAAAGTGGGAAAAGCAAAGAGTATGAAAAGTCATTCATTAGAACTTCAGTATCCCACAACTGTGGGTCTGCACTGGGTAGCAGAAGTGCCACCAATACTGTATGTACAAGTCCAAATACTAACCAATTTCAAAATTAAACCATGCATGATACATACTAGGACAGCTCAACACAACATAGCAGACAGAACCATCTGAGCAAGAGCAGAGGTTATCACCAGAATAATGCTTTTATACTTTTCCCTGTGAGAAACCGTATGTGTATTCTTGGAGTCATAGGTGGTTTTAATTGGCAGTGCACTATCACAGTCATGGTCCCCCTTCTTCCCCTTTAAGTGAAGAAAAGCAGCAGTTTCACAAATATATACAACTAACATTACGAACAAGCTACAAGCTCTCACAGGGGAACGGGGAGCCTAGAGCAAACTTTCCAGAGAAAGCTTCAATATACCACGTATTATCAATCCAAGACAAATCTAACAGCAAACAGCATGTTAAAGTAGCATGGCAATGTGCTTTTTCCGAGAGCACAGAAGAAAAACCTAATGAAAGAGGAACATACATCTGGTCTGTGCAAGAATGTTCCAAATTTCTTGTTTTACAGTATGCTCACTGGAATAGCCAGCCACTCTCATCTACAAGTTTTAGCTGCTATACAAATTCCTTCTGAAGGAACAGTTTAAAGGAAAGGATGTTCAGCTGTATAAACTTCCTCCCTCCACCCTAGAAAAAAAAGGAGAAAAAATATTACGAGTCAGGCCAGATAAATAAATAACTGAAATGAGGACTGGAGCACAAATTCACGTAAGTCATGCAGGGTCACTAACTTTTCACATCACTCTTCAGAAACAGGAGATTACAGTTAGATAAGCGAAGTGAGATTCAATTGTTTCATAAAATAAAGTCTCATTATTACGAAGCAATTTGCTACATTCTACATGATCACTCTACTACGAGTTTTAAAAAGCAACTACATGGTATACTCTTGGTAGAATATACATGAATGCTTCCACAAAATACAACATTAAGTACCACTCAAGAGTAGCAATTAGTGCTAAGTAAATATGTCATTTAGTTCAACCCCAAACTTACCTGATAGCCATTTAAGACAAACACAAGTATATATCTGGAGAAAAAAAAAAAAAAAAAAAAAACAAAAAAAAAAAAAAAAAAAAAAAAAAAAAAAAAAAAAGCCACAATAACAAAACCAAAACAAACAAACAAAAAAACCCCCCCACACAAAAACAAACAAACCAAAACAAACAAAACCAAAAAAAACCACAAAACAAAACAACTCACAACCTGAACAAACAAAACAAAAAATCCCATACATTACATACACACAAATACATTCCACACGGAACACAGACCTCTAGTAGGTGATCTGGGTGGGGTAATTCTGTAGGTTGTTAAAACATCATTAAATCTAATTAAATTACTCTAAATCTAATTAAACAGTCGTTTTGAAGTTATATCAGATTCCTGATGCTTTCAGGTATATGAATGAGGGGTCTCATTTGAAGTTCTTGCTTTTAATATCAAGGAGAATGGGCTTGTGGCATTTTCTTTAATTCTTTAGCATGTAAAAGGAAAAGAAAATCAGAACCTTTTCATTCCCTGTCTTAAGTGACAATTTCTTAGCTTTTTAATCGGTTGAATGGAATATTTGTAAAACGGTAACAAAAAAAAAAAAAAAGGGCGGGGGTGAGAGGGGGCTAGTTTTGAACAACCAAAAAGGAGGAATTATTTTAGGTTGCTCTGAGAGAAGTATACCACTTTATATCTGCTACACCTACTCAGACTTTGAAGAGTTTAATTGCACAGCAGCTGTTATAACCTGCACGGGAAAGAAGCCTGAACCTTAGCAAGAGGCAAATAATCTCCTAAATCACCCTCTAGTTACACCAAGGATCACAAGCATTGCGAAGACCAGAAATACCAGGGTACAGACAAGACAAATACCATGACATTGATCTGGCCTTCTTTACATACCATACCAGGAAGGGAAAAAAAAAAAAAAAAAAAAGAAAAAAAAAAAAAAAAAAAAAAAAAAAACAAAAAAATAAAAAAAAAAAAAAAAAAAAAAAAAAACAAAAAACAAAAAAAAAAAAAAAAAAAAAAAAAAAAAGGAGAGAGAAAGAAAATGGAGGACAAAAACCAAAACAGTTTTAAAAGCTTTTGGGAAAAATAAAACCAAACCACAATTAAAAGGAACTTTAGAAGCTGAGAAACATCATACAATATCTCCCAAAATCCAAAACATCACAGGACTATTTATTTCAAAACTTAAACATATTCAACTAAAAAAAGTAAACACACTAATTAGACCGGTTAATAAAATATAAAGAAGTCCTGTGCATGGGGAATTTAAAATGAGAAATCTTTCTTCACATACAGATTGCCAAAGAATTGTATGCTGTAGGCTGTCCTTCCCTTTCCCACCCACTCAGTATTTTTGGCTCCCATGTACAAAAGATTTGTTATAGCTCCCATGGAAAATAAAGCACCCAACTACAGGGCTATGGGGGAGGTGACAACTCCTTGTAAGTACATGCACAGCACAGCTGCAAAGCTGGACTCTCTTCTATGACGAACCTGTAATACAGTCTAATTAACAAGCTTTGCTAGCACTCCTAATATGCTACTTTTCCCCCTTTTGAGGAAGGAAGAAGGGAGGTGAACTGTGTTTTTAACAGAAGCCAACTTATTTTTCCCACAGGATACTTCACCTCTTGCATAAGTGCATTTTATACATCGAATGTGAAACTCAAAGTCCTTAGCATAATTTAAAAAGCATGCACAAGCACACAAATCCAGTATTCCCAAGTTTAATGTGTGTCACATCTGTATTTTTTCCATAAGAGACAGTTAAACACAAACATTAAGATTACAGCTTGTGCATCATAATGGCCATAATCCTTCAGCTGTAGAGATAAAAACCTGTGAGGCAGTAAGGGCTGCCTTGTCTTGGCACTGTCTATAGGAGGAAGTCACCTCTCAAAGGGTGTAATTATTGGAATTGATGCAAAAAGAGGCCAGGATCCTGATTCAGCAGAGCTTTATGACAACTGTGCATTTGCCAGAGGGAGAATAAAGGAAGCACCATTAATACACTCCTGTTTTACAAGATAGGAAACAACTACTAGAAATTCACTAGGGAGCATCAAAACACTTCAAAACAATATTTCTGCAATGAATCACAGGTATTAAGAAGAAGCAATCTCTACTAATAGTGGCATATCTCCCCTTTTAGAACAAATGTGGTAATAAATACCGAGTGCTGTCATTTTGTAGCTGCAGCAAGTTAGCAGTAGAGCAGTGCTTAACTCCAGCAATTCGTAACAGCTAATGCTGATCCCATGCTTTTAACCATTAACTCCAAAATTAAGTATCTAGTCCTCTATGTTATCTTCTTTCAGCTTAACATTATGAAATAGCTTTCGGGAATACAAGCCACAGAAAACATCTTTAGGCTGGTGGTAAACCTAGCTAGTTAAAACAAAAGACATCAAAATGGCGGTAATCTTTGACCTCAATAATTTCATCTAAACTGTGTTTTAATACAATATTTAGGTTTAAATATATGAAAGAGATTAGGGTAATCTAGCTCACTGATTTACAGTGAGATTCATGCAAACCACAGTAAACAACAATAGTGACAGTTTTTTTCCTTTCATTGAATGGCATTAAAATCAGAGCGAGGTCTTTCAAACAACAGTACAAGTAACTCCTTGAATGGTCAAAGATCCAGTGATGCAACAGTAAAACAGTCTAAGTTTTACCAAGTAAAACTATGAGTTTACAGTAAAACTGTACACTGTGCACACTGTTCATGCCAATGACAGTTACCCTTTATTAGTAAGTGCTGAGTTCAATTAACTTAGGTGTCAAAAATCTTGTACCTCTTTCAGAACACCCTGAGACGTCTCCATCTCAGAGTGCTCCTCGGCAGCAAAGCATCATTCACATAATCAACTCATTTCCCCTTTCCCTCCTAAAAACACTCCAATTTTTTTTTTTCACCTTGTGAGGTTACAGGAAAGAACTAGAGACTTTATGCAAGATCTGACAGCATTAAAAAAACAAAGAAACAAAAAAAAAACCAACAAAAAAACCACAAACACCACACACACAAAAAACTCCACACAACAAGAACACAAGGATCTGGAAGAATACAATTGCTGCCATACACTTAAACCTCCTTTGCGCAAATACCCCTACAGTCACACCCCAGAAGTGTCTTCTCCCAAAGAAAAACACCACTGTTTATTCTCTGGATGATTGCTTCCTAAATCACAAGCCCTACCCTGCCTCAGGCACAAGCCTTTGTGGCAGCAAGCACTGCAGAGCAGCTAGTAATATTCACAGTACTGGCACCTTGTCTGCTGCCCACCTTCAGTTCTCAACTTCTCAAATGCTTCATGTGCCTGAGCTCCCCTGACCTACTTACTATCCAACACCATGAACATGCCGAAACCCAAGCTTCTCCTTAGCATTGCCAAACCCACGGGACCACCTGGAAGCATTAGCCATTGCCCAGCCTCTTTGGTCATTCGCACACAAATGCAGTAAGCCCATGTTGTCCTACAAAACAAACCACTCTGCACTTCATCTCTGACTACCTTCTCACTTCCATCCAACTGAGCGTATTCTCTTTCTCAGGCTGAAGCAGAGAAGCATGTAGGATGTGACCAAAAGCAATGGGAACATTTCCCCATTCTTTATCAGCACAGCTCAGTTTTTCCATTTTGAGTAACCCATCTTCCTACCACAGGAAAAGTCAAACGGAACAAAATTTTTTTAAACTTAATGTCACCTATAAAGGCAAATAATTCTTGGCTGGGTTGATCTACTATTACTTACTAATGAAAACACACTGAAAAATGCACCGAGAAGCCAAAGTACTATGCCAGAGTGGGAGTGATTTATATACAGTTAATCCCACTCTAAACAGAATCAGACATTAGAGATAGCAAGGGCCTTGGGTAACTTAGTACAATCCCTCTATCTGTTCACAAATCACTGGCAAGGATGTGCTGAATTGTACAAATTTAAGCATTTGAGCCCCAAAGTTAGAGCTACATAGATATTGCATCACCAACAAATCTACAGCTATTACCCCTCCCTCCAGAACACTTTGCAGCAACTCTATTCTTACACTTCCTTTGATAGTCAGAATTTGCAAATGCTAAACTTCATTTTTAACAGATTCAGCTTAAGGAGTACCAGTCTCTGGATGTTATACAACCAATACAAATCCAACCAAGTCTGTCGATGTGGGGTTATGTGTAGTTTGTTTAACACTGTTTTCAAAATCAGTTCGAGACAGCTAGGAGAAAGCTTGCATCAACAAGACCTTAGATACAGTGAATTACAGGAGAAGTTCAGAGAAAAATAAAAATGTGACACTGCCCTGATTTGTTTACTCAGCATGTTAGACAGCACTCCAGGCAAAAATCCTAGCTCAAGCAAAGTCCAGGCAAATTTGTCATTCACTTATTATATACAACTTTACTCTGTTCTTACTCCATTTCTTTTGTCTGGAAGTGTCTGTCAACACACATCCTGCTCACTGAAGAGTACAGTAAAAGAGACAAGGCTTGCTGCATGAACTGGGACATACCTCTGCCTTTCTCTGCTTTCAATTTCCCTCTCTCTGAAAGAAAAAGACCCTCCCTCTTACGTGCCCCTCATTTTTGAGACTATATTCTCTGTTTCGATCATTCACAAGATATGCTGCAGTCCTGGAGCCTTTTCCTTGTTCAATGCCTAGTCCAACATGGCTAGGTTGGAATTGAAGAATCCAGGTATGACTAGAAATAGATAAAAATGATGCACAGTCTCACTTGTGAAATGCTAGTTCTTAAATAAGAAACCCACATGGGTAATAACAGCTACTACTTGTTTATACTTACTCTCTTCCTAGTATTTTGTATCAACCATTCAACTAGATGCTCTACAGAACTGGCAAACATAATACAATGTTAAAACTAAAAAAAGGCATATCCCTGACTCTATGGATTAGTATTTTGAAATAGCCAAAGGCAGAAGAGTCATCTATTAGGGCAGGACTTAGAAAGACAGAAACACCAATTTAATTTACCCAAGACAAGCCCCACTCCCATAAACTCTGCCCTTATACTCTCGAAAGGTCTTGGAAGGGTACCCTACTGAAAACTCCTGTTGTCTAGAACTGTCTTCAGAGACTGTGCTGATAATACAGTTCTCCTATGCAGCTTCCAAGTTCTCGGGTGGAGAAAATATTTTGGACAGGGAAAATATTTTAGCTGGTGAAAATGCAGCACCTTTTTAAACATTACCCCAAAATGGAAAGAGCGTTGGGTGTGTTTCCACCCCTCAAAAAAAAGTACCAGGAATTCATATATTTTTGTCTCATGGAAGACTATCAACAAACTAGTAGAACATCAGCAAGATCAACACCTACGTATTACTGATAACCAACTGATTTTATTCAGGCTGTTGAAACTCAAATTCAATAGCAGCAGCACTATGTGTCGTACAAATCTTGAAGAAGAAAACTGAGCGTTTAACATACTTCCTCCAACCTTCAGAGACCTCTGAATCTCTAAATCTCCCTTAGAATTGTCATGCTGGTGTCTCAGGTAAGTCCCTGTAAACAAGGGAAGGTGCCCCACTGGACCTGTTGTTTATTAATAGAGAAGGACTCGTGGGTAACAGTTGGAGGTTGCCTTGGGCATAGCAATCATGAAATGATTGCGTTTTCTGTTCTTGGAGATGTTAGGAGGGTGGTCAGCAGAACTGCTACTTTGGACTTCCGAAGGGCAGACTTTGATCTGTTTAAGATCCTGGTTGGCAGAGTCCCTTGGGAGACAGGCCTAAAAGGCAAAGGAGTCCAGGAAGGCTGGTCACTTTTTAATAAGGAATTCTTAGAGGTGCAGGAGCAGGCTATCCCCATGTGCCAAAAAATGAGCCGATGGGGAAGAAGACCAGCATGTATCAATAGAGAGCTTTGGCTAGAACTCAGGAATAAAGGTAGAATTCATAACCTTTGGAAGAAGGGGCAGGCTACTCAGGAGGAATACAAGGATGCCATGAGGTTATGCATGGAGAAAATTAGAAGGGCCAAAGCTCAACTAGAGCTGAGCCTGGCTACTGCTGTAAAAGGGAACAAAAAATTATTCTATAAATACATCAGCAGCAAAAGAAGGACTAAGGAGAATTCCCACCCTCTAGTAGATGCAGGGGGAAACACCATGACAGAAGATGAGGGGAAGGCTGAGGTACTAAATGCCTTCTTTGCCTCAGTCTTTAATAGTCAGAACAGTTGTGCTCCAGGTACTGAACCCCGTGAGCCAGAAGACAGGGATGGGGAGCAGAATGAAGCAACAATAACCCAGGGGAAATGGCTGGTAACCTGCTGCACCGCTTAGACACACACAGGTCTACAGACCTGGATAGGATCTATCCAGGAGTGCTCAGGGAGCTGGCAGAGATGCTCACCAAGCCACTTCCAATTATTTATCAGCAGCCCTAACTAACCAGGGAAGTCCCAGTTGACTAGAAGTTGGTGAATGTGGTGCCCATCTACAAGAAGGGTTGGAAGGAGGATCCAAGGAACTACAGGCCTGTCAGTCTGACTTTGGTGCCAGAAACAGTCACAGAACAGATCACCTTGAGTGCCATCACACAGTATACACAAGACAACCAAACTATCAGGCCCAATCAGCATGGGTTTATGAAAGGCAGATCATGCTTGACCAACCTGATCTCCTTCTACAACAAGGTGACCCACTTATTGGATGAGGTAAAGGATGTGGATATTGTGTACTTAGACTTCAGTAAAGCCTCTGACACCATATCCCACAGAATTCTCCTGAAGAAGCTGGCAGCTCACAGTCTGGATGGCTGTACTCTTCGCTGGGTAAAGAACTGACTGGAGGGCCGGGCCTAAAGAGTTGTGGTCAATGGAGCCAAACCCAGTTGGCAGCTGGTAACGAGTGGTGTTCCCCAGGGCTCAGTATTGGGGACAGTTCCATTTAATATCCTTATCAGTTATCTGGATGAGGTGATTGAGTTGGACCCTCAGTAAGTTTGCAGATCACATCAGGTAGGAGTGTTGATCTGCTGGAGGGTAGGAAGGTTCTACAGGGGCATCTGGACCAGCTGGATCAATGGACTGAGGACAATTGCATAAGGTTTATTCCTGTCTACAACTACCGGAAAGGAGGCTGCAGCATGGAGGGTGTTGGTCTCTTCTCCCAAGTAGCAAGTGATAGGACAAGAGGAAATGGCCTCAAGTTGCCCCAGGAGAGATTTAGATTGGATATTAGGAAAAATTTCTTCCTGGAAAGGGTTGTCAGGCATTGGAACAGGCTGCCCAGGGAAGTGGTGGAGTCACCATCCCTGGAGGAGTTTAAAAGGCATTTAGACGAGGTTCTTAGGGACATGGTTTAGTACTAGAGTTACATTATGGTTGGACTTTGTGATCTTAAGGATCTCTTCCAACTGAAAAGAGTCTATGATTCTAAGGTAATCAGAAAGCACACAAGTGTCAAACTCCCCAGAAGCATTTCAGGTTGTCCCAGTGCCTTTTGGAATCCAGATATCTGCAATAACCAATGGTAGGTCCCTGCCTCTCAGCAGCTACGAAGAAAGAAGCGGAACACCCTCAGCTACTGCAGTTAGAGTCATAGACAGACCAACATACATTTTTTTTTTTCTCTTGCAACGACTAAACAAACTTGGCTCTCCACCCATCCTTCCTACAGATTCAGGTGAAAAAAAACCCACACATCTTGTTTTACAATTTTTTTAATAACAGCAATGGCTTCCCAGCACAAAACCAAAAGGAGATTATGGCAGTATTAGAAAATATATGTAAGTTACTACAGCATTTACCTAAAATGCAAGAACTGCCTGCAGACAAAGAATTTGAGTCAAGATCTAACACTTCCCAGGCACATGCACAAACCATCCATCCAGAGGCTCTCTCCTCCAGAGGTGGTCTCAAGTTCAGCACAAGGACTACCACCATCACCTCCAGGTGCCACTGGCCATCCTGTTCTAGATCCCAACACAAAGGAAGGATGCTTTCTTTCAATGCTGAGTACTTCTACTCCAGCAGTCCTTAGCAAATACCTAGATTGGCAGCTAGTTCTAAGTGTCAGTGGAGATCTTTAGTTGCTTCCACACTTCACCAGACTCGCATTTGTCTCTGGCAGTTTGACAGTGATAAGCTCTGCTCTAAAATATAGCCTGTATTACAGCTATTTGCAGTACTTCCTCTATATCCTAAAAGTGCATTGATGACTCTCAAAATGTAAGGAGCAGCAAGGACTGACAACTCTGAAAACAAGCCCCAAGCTACCTCAAATGCAGCTATCACCTGCATGCATTTGCAGGCACCCAGACAGATATTCCAATGAATGAAAGCAAGCAAAGAGGCTTCTCAGTCCTGAAGGAAATACATGCACAGCAGTAGAGCCAGTTACTCAAATCTCTAACCCCAGAAGATGTCATAGATTTCTACTCCTCCCACCTTGGGATTTTTGGTACTCTGCTGTCTCTGTCACTGAAGCTTTGAACTGATTTGTTCTAGTTTTGCTTGTTTTTTTTTTTTTTTTTTTTNTTTTTCTCTGTAGTTATTTCGAGCATTATCCCTATGCAACAAGAACCAGCCCACAATCAGTTCTCAAGAGGAATGTGATTAGGGTAATGTTGCAGTAGGTTTTAGAAACTGCCAACATCTCACACAAGGACTTAGCTTTCACGTTTCTCCAGGCACTGCTTCCCCACCAAAAGAGACACTACTTCCTTATCAGAGAGGGCAAGAAGAAAAGTAACACAGTGGGAAACATTTAAAAAAAAAAAAAAAAAGGCGAGTGAGCCCTCTTGTGAAATGCTTGTATCACTTCAGGAAACCAGCAGCCTCCCACCTAGTCTCTTCTCCATTTGGAGTTATCCATCTCTTGATTCAGAGAAGGAGAGGGGAGGAGATAGCATTTTATTGCTTTGCTAGCAGATGCACTCTTGGAAGAGGGAAGAGAATAGCACAGGGCAAATATTTCTAGAGACTGAAAGGACGCGGACGGACATCTGCCACTGCATGGTCACTTATTGGCCCTGAGCTTGGCGTCAACTCAGGAGAACCCTGAGCTCATATAAAGCCTTGTTCTAGCCAAATGCTCCTTTAGTCTGGTTCATATGGGTGTTATGCAATTCCTCTGTTAGTAAATAAAATCTCATTGACAGCTTTCCACCAGAGTCCCAAGACAAGAGCCAAGCAGGTCACTGACAGATATTTACTAAATTCATTTACTCCTACTTAATCTAGGACATTAGAAAGCCTTTCTAAAAGGATGTATGTGTAGTTTTTGGCATTTGATTATTTCTTTTTTTAAATAACACACACTAACCTGCAACCTACTGGGACAAAAAAAAAAAAAAGATCCTACAGTTTCTACCAAAGTAGCACTTACTCCACTAGACTACAAGTGTTTTACATCAGTTCTGTAATAAGCATGCTCATACTCACTACAAAAACAAACGGGAGAGTTTGTTAAGATCCTGAAATGCTGATAAAGCAGAATTTAACTAGTCTTCTTGCAGGGAGAAACTTAAGAATGTCACAAGCGGCAATGGCAAACTGCAGAAGGCTTGTGCTGCCAAACAGAGTGCCAGAGAAAGCAAAATCTTTTGCCTGCTCTGTTGGAAGTTAGAAGCAGCACAGGTTCCTGGTTAACAATTGATACGATTCCGAAAGCAGAGTTCTTGTGTTGTTTTGTTGTTGTTTGGTTTTGTTTTTTAACAGCTGCAGAAAATGGGGCTGTTTTAAGCCCCCCTGCCAGGGAAGCCGCAGTCCCGTTGGTGCCCGGGGGGCAGGAGCGGCGGGGCGGTGAGACCCCGGCCAGGCCCGGCCAACCGCCGGCCCTCGGGGAGCCCGTAGCCAGCTCTCCCTTCCCCGAGCTCCCACTGAGCACCTCGGGGAGAAGCCGCCGCACATGGGCACCGAAACAACGCCGTCGCCACCTTTTCCTACCGAAGCGAAGCAAGCGGAGGGTCCCCCGGGGGTGCGTTTAACTCCTGTCAGGGCTCCCCGGAGAGCGGGTGAGGAGGCGGCGGCGCTGCCTCCGGGACCCGGCCGGACCCGCGCCGTGAGGCAGCGGGCGATCCCGCCCCTGAGGGACCCGCGGAGACCCGCTCACCGGGCGGGTAGGGGCGTGGGGGGCTGAACCGGCGCCGGCCGGACCGTGCGGAGGTGCTGCCGCTCACCCCCGCGGGCAGCTGTCAGCCCCGCACGAGGGGAGAGAAAAAAAAATATTATAAAACTATAAATAAAGTCAATCAACAGTCAAGCGGCAATGACTCCTGTGCGGTGCGCCCCCTCCCCCGGCGCTCCGCACTCCCCCACCCCGGGGAAACCGGGCTCTCCGACAGCGCCGGAGGAAGAGAGAAGTTTCCTCCTGTTGCGCCGCGCAGAGGGCTCTTCTCAGGCACCGCCGGCCGGCACCGGCGGCAGCCCCCCGCGGCCGGCTGCGGAGGCGGGGGCAGGTGGGCGCCGCAGACAAAGCCCCTATTCACGACGCCCGCCGCCGTGCGCGCGTGCACGCAAATTCCGCTTCCCCCCCCGCCAGGCCCCGCCGCCTCACGCCGAGCCGCGCTCACCTCATGGAGAACCGCGTCCCGCTACCACCGCCTCCGCCCGTCGGGAGCCGCGCTGCGAGCGGCGCCGCTGCTGAAGGGCGGAGCGGAGCCGCCGCGCGCCCCGGGACACTCGGCGGTTCCGCGCGGATAGGGCGGGAGGGGGTGGGCGTGACATCANCCCCCCCGCGGGGAAAGCTTCGCCCCCTCCCCTTTCCCCTTTCCCCGCGGGGGGGGGCCGGAGCCCCGCGCTCGCGGGGGAGGGTCACGTGGCGGCGCGCGGCGTTCCCGCGCTGGGGAGCGGGGCGTCTGAGGGGAAGGGGTGACAAGGGGGAGGTGTCACCTGCGGCGGGGTCGGTGGGAGACGCTGCAGGGCCGGGTGTGTGTGTGGGAAGGGCGTGCGGGGAAGTGGGTGACACGTCCCTTCTGCCTCGGGGTCCCTTCTGGCCGCCTCTGGAGAAAGCTGAGGGTAAAAAAAGACACCGAGCTGCCCAAGGAGTGCGAGTGCTTCAGCACCGGAGAGATGTCCTGTGCTTCAGTTCCCTCCAAAGCTTCCCGTGCGTCGAATTCCCCTTCCTCAGACCTCTAGGGAGGAAGGACTGCTTCAGAAGAAAGAGAAGTGGGGCACTTCTTGTTCGGTACCCAAATTAATGAGCGGTGTAGTGTTTGGTTATGCAGGACTCTAGAGGCTGGAGAATGACAGTGGGCTTTATACCTGTGCCAAGGTGCTGCTCCACTGGAGGTGCTCCGGAAGTCTCCTTTCTGTGTAGGCCCAGCTCCTCTTCTCCAAGTTGAACCTCCAGAGCATCCTTTCTTGAGTCGTCTGGCAAGCTGACGGCAAACCACCCCAACATCTCACCAAAAAGATCACAGTTGCCTTCACCTGCGCGAGGAACTCCGGACACCTCATCTACAAATTGAGCTGGTGAGCCTCTGCCTGCCGTTGCACCACGAGAGCCCTGCCGGAGTTCTTATCCCTCTTCCCATCATGTCACGTCCATGGGCTGACCCCACTCGCCACAATCCCGTTCTCTGCTTGAGAAGGTCTCCTTTAATCTCTGTGATCACTCTTATCTTCTCTGTTCTCAACCATACCCACACCTTCTGAAGTGGCAAACAGTACAGGGAGGAAATAAGCACTTCAAAACTTTAGGTCATTATCGTAATAGTGGCAAGTATTGTTGTTAAACAAATACACTTGATTATCACCAGAAGCATACTTTCCTCTGCTAATCTGCGGCCCTTACCTTGGCCAATTTGTTTTGCATGTGTTTTACTTTCAAGAACAGCCGTCATTGTGCCAGCACTGTTTCCTCTCTTTTTTCTTATATGAAAGACACACACCAATGTTAATCTAACGTAGTTAATGCTGAGAATTTAATTCACACGAAACCAATAAACACAGGAAAATTAAACTTTCCCTGCCATGCTAGCTCGGCAGCTACAAAACATGTTGCAGTTATTATGCAATTATTTTTCATTCCAGTTATTTTTTAAAGCCAAATACATGTGTACAGTATGGTTAGAAACTCTCTTGCCTACTTCTTCCAACACCAGCAAAATTCTACGTAATCATATGTAACTGCATGAAAACGATTTAATATGCAAGCACTATTTCTTGCATTTTGAATAGTTTGGCCTTGTAGGATTTTTATTTCATTTCTCAATGCCAGCATATCATAAAGATGGAGTTTGGGCATGTTTTCATGGGGTGGTCACATATAATGACGCATGAATAATAAATAATACATTTTGGCTATGGTATTATAAAATATTCAGGTCCTGAGAACTGGGAAATGCCCAATTTACCAGTTCCCAGGGAAGTATTGTTCATTGTCACATAAACTGTGGGGCAGGATAAAGGCTTTGGGCTTTGTAGTGGCAGCTAGCTTAAATGCATTAAACCAAACTGATCTGACAGAACCTGACTGCCCTCTAGGTTAGTGTCCTTGCATGGAAGACTGTGCTTTGATCTCTTCTGAGTCCCCTTCTGGGTCCCTCTCCAAGGCCGGGGCATTGCCTTTCGTTCAAAATACCCTTACGTAATTTTGTGGCTGAAGCCACTGCAGGCTGAGCACAAGACTGGGAGTCAGGAGGTCTCAGCTCTATTCCTAATTTAGCCCGAAGTGTGCTGCAGGACTCTGCGATAGTCGTGTTTGTCCACCTGTGCTCCTATGGTCTACCAACAAGGTGAGAACAACTCTTTGAGAGTTTTATTAAATGCTCAGCGTGAGCTAATGTATGTTGTTGGTAAGACGGAGAGAATCAAATTTGCAAGAGGCAGAAGCTGGAGTACATTCTACAAAAGCAGCTTCTCTCAAAATCTGAGTATTAGCACCCCAGCAGTGTGACGCCCTTCCCTTGCCCCGCTGTTCCTTTGTGCAACAGACGTAAGGTGAGGATGGGAGATGCAGAGAATATCCTCTTCCGCTCAGTCTCCTGCAAAAGCTGGGGGGTTGAGCCAGTTTTGGCTTTGAGCGGCTGCTCACGTGATATATTCCTAGCTACTCCTCCAGAAGGGGCAGGTCTGAAAGTGGCTTCAAGATGCCTTAAATCACACTTTATCACTCTGTTGCAATGTCTTGATAGCATCTGCTAATTAGCTTACTTGGCATTGTTATTTTTTTTTTTTCTGCTTCTGTCTACTGCCTTCTGCAGAACACAAAGCGCTGGTCACATCTCCACTTAGAAATCATTTGCAAAAGAAATCACACTCCTGAGCTGGCTCATGCTTCCCTGCTATTCTTCAGGCAGCTTAAACCTGTTCTATGAGCAGTGACTACGACATTTTCTCTTCCCTCACTAAACCTGTTCTGGTCTGATTATTTCCTATCTGAATACAGTTTGTTTTGTTAATCCTGGCAGTTATTTTTCGCTGAAGGGCAATTTAAAGAAAGTTTGCTTTTAGAGTTTGAGACATGATTTTGGTCCTGGGTGGTTTTTTGTCTACAGTAATTTATTTTTTTTTTCACTCTCTGTGACAGATATCCCCCATAAATGCAAGAATCTCTGTGGTAACCAGTAAGAGAGTTAAAAAGTGCTGTTTATATCTGCGCCCACCAGAGCACTTTCTTTTTTTAATAACTTTTTAGCACAGAAAGGAGGTACTTGATGCCTCTTCACAATATGGTATGTTTCAGAAAACTTGGTTGGGAATTTTTCTCTTTTACTGTTTCTGTGCTGTTTGTGTAGCACCAGCAATAAGCCTGATGGAGTCAACACAGGAAAATACTAAAGACTGGAGAAAGTCGTGAGTGGCTCAGGCAGCACTCTGAACTGATACCAAATCTTCAGACAGAGGAAAGCCTGCCTAAGTACTTCTTTTCCTTTGAAGTGATCTTTCAAAGGCCAGAGGAAAAATCCAGAAATAATTGGAGGGAATTGTCTAGAATATTTAAACATGCTTGCATGTTGGGTGTTTCCTCTGCTTTCACCCACCTTCCTTCTTCCTCGTGTTTTCTACATCTACGCTCTCCTCTTCACAACTTTCTGCACGGAGCATCGATCTATGACGCTTGTTTGTCCTCTTCACAATCCCAGGCTGCATTTGTAGAAAAGCTCCAGAGAAATTCAGTTGTTTTGCCCTTGAGATTCTTTCTGTGCCACAAGGCCCTGGTTTGCCATGGCCGCAAGAGCCACCATGAGGCTGGTCTGCCTCCAGCTGGGCCCCGTGAATCTGAATATCTGAATATCTGAACTCCTCTTCCATAGGAGCAGAAATTGGGAGCCAAAGGAAGAGTCCAGGCTGTCTATGTCACTGTTGCTAAGTCCTTTAACGATTTCACAGAAGAGATCAGCTGGACCTCAGCCTGCCTTAAAAAGCAGCCTTACCTGGGTGTGACTGAATGGATCAGTTCCTGTTAGGAAGGAGAACAGTCCTCCAGAAATGTAGCTTACTCTTCTCTCACTACAAGGGGAAGGACATTATTTCCCTCTGGATGTATTTTTCATTTTAGTTTGTAGCCACTGGGATATACAAAAGGAATTAACGCAATCCTTCTTAACTACAAAGAGTAAAAATCCTCTTATTTTTTCCTTTCACTTTCTCACATTATTATGGAAATTTGTGCTTTCATGTTAGTGTCTTTGATATGAATGTGCTTTCAGTAGGTTTAACTAGGAGACAAATAATGTCTTGGCTTTTTCACTAACATCCAGTGTAAAATAAACTTATCTTATACATCTCCTATAACTAGGAGACAAATAGTGTCTTGGCTTTTTCACTAACATCCAGTGTAAAATAAATTTATCTTATACATCTCCCCTGTGGGCACCACAGCTTGGAGCTGCAAGGCAGTGGGCTTGATGACCTAATGCAGCTTTCCCATGGAGACTCATTCTCAGAATTATTCCATAACATATTTAATTCTTAAATTATTTTAAAAGCACGAGTCCATGGAAACAACAAAAGAGGATTACGCACTCCTTACACAAACAGATTGTGCCTGAAATGGCAGTGCATCTATGTGAATAATTCAAAAAGGAAAAAGTGCTTCACTTCTTCTTATAGAAAAGCTCAGGAAACAGAAAGGCAACTGTCCAAACAGGCAACAAGACCTTTGGAGGCAAAGAACAAAGCTTTGTTAAAAGCCTATCTTAGAATCAACAAGGCATGTTTCAGGTCTCTTTACCATGAATTAACTGGGCTTTTTTTGTGTAGCATCCTCTGCTTTGTTATTTCTAAGAAGAGTGCTTCATTCTCACCTGCATAGCTGCTCTCACATGAGGCCATGGGAATCCTATGCACTTCGTGTTGCTCAACTTTTCTGCATTCTTCCATGAGTGAGAGGAATATTTTCTCTCTGCTTGGCCCCACAGATACATCTGGGGACCAAGACCACTCATGACAAAATCCCTTGCTTCCCAGCTCCTGTGCAACCTAGAGGCTTCCTTGCAAGCTTGAGGGTTGAGACGTCTCAAAAGCCTGGTGGGAACATCTGCATGAAGCCACTCATCAGACTACCAGAGGCCAGGCAGAACACACCTGTGGAGAGCTCCACAAGTGTAAAGAGCTCTTTGAAGGCACACTGCTGAAAGTCCTGAAAGGCCAGTTGCCCAAGAATAACCAGAAAGAAGATGATTTTACTAATCTGAGGATCACTAAAGAGTAAAATCTCTAGTATTCAATAACATGGGAGAGCACCTTGATTATGTTGTAAAAGCACAAAAGTTAAAACAGTTCCCACAGGAAGAGGCATTTGCATGCCATATTTACTCCACACCATGCAGGGAGTTGCTTTGTTTCTACTCTTGCTTTAAGGTTTCTATTCCATTCAGGATTTGTAAATCAATTTCCTCTTCCCATTCAAACCAAAGAAATCCACATTCCTGCATATTTTATATGACTATTTGCATTACAGAGAAACCAAGCACCTTGCAAATGGCATTTCAAACTGCTTATTTTTTTTTGTCTTTGTTCTTTACAAGATTTCTTAATGTACTTGGCATCTGCAAGCTGAAACTTCACTTCTGTCCCACACTGTATTCCCACGACAGAATTTCTGCCGCTGATTTTGTTGTGGAGGTGCAAAACCCCATATGCATCCCATCTTTGTTGTCACTCTTCCAGTTTTTTAAAAAGAAGCTTGCTTACATCTCCAGAAGAAACAAATCTCACTATGTCAGTCATCTGGTTTGTTTTTTAAAATGCTTCCTCTGATGAAGAGACTCTCAGATCACATTTTTTTCTTCTATCAGTCTTCATTTATTTTGAGGCTACAGGATCTTTCTTTTTTATGTATAAATCAAAACTTGTTAAAAAAAAAAAAAAAGAAGATAAAATCCAAGGTTTCTTTCCCCTGTATCACTAAAATCAAACTAACAATTTGTTTGAGTCTCATTCATATTTGCATGCAAAGCACCCTGCCTCTGTTGGAGTTCGTGCAAATGAGCATCAGACCTTCCTTTTTACTTCTCGGAGATGGCTACAGCATTTATCCTGGATCACAAGAGAAAAATATCAAAGGGTTGGAAAGTGGGAAGGGATCCAAGGCTAAGACTCTGCGATTTAGTGTGGAGACCTTGGAGATTTCTGCACTTTGCACAAGGACAGCTGTAAATCTTATGTAATCCTGCTCCAGCAGAGAGGCTTTGCTTAAGGGTTTCTACAAATGAGGCACTTAATTACCACCAAATATGTAGCAAACAAAGGAGTGAGAGTAAATCTTTGATATGCTGTACCAGTTCTTAGAGATTGTGACAAATCAAACATCACAGAGGCACGCAGTTGTACGGAGAAGATTATAAGTATGGACACAAGGGTAGATTTTCATGAAGATATGAGATCTGGCTTTGGTATTATACAGGTTAAAAAAAACCAAAGCCACATCCTCCAGAGGGGTGAACCACACTACTCAATAGAAATCTTTCATAAGTTTTTGAAGTGACTCCTTTAAAGTGATTTCTTCTGTCTAGCAGAATTTTTCCCACATGGAATATTGTGTATATGTGCAACCCCATGGTTGTAATGCCTTCCATTCTCACTGTGCACTTGTTCTTTTGCTTGAATGTTCAGTCTCAGACACTTTGTTGTCTACTGCCAAAGTAGCCCCAGTCCATCTGTTTAGCAGGCTTCTCTGGCCTTGAGGGAAGAAATAATTCTGCTGCCATGAAACAGCTCGCAGGATCACATCATGCTGTGTGACAGTTGTGTCAAAAGGCCAGTGGTCACCAGGCAGGTGATCCCCAATTCTCCTTCCCACACGCTCATCATCCTTCACAACCCTTTAGGGATTCATGTGTCTGTGACTGAGTCTGGGCCAAATTTCACTCTTCTCTCCCATTCAGAGAACCACATGCAACAGAAATCCCAAAATGCTCTCACCACAAATCCATCTGCTGCTTTCCAATTATGCTAAGCGAGTCTCTCTTTTCTAGGAATCATTAGGATTCACTCCTTTGCCTCTTCTCCACTTCCAGGTGAAGAGCTGGGGCAGACAGATAGGTCTGGCTATCACTAACACTCTCCCTCCAAATGGACTCTGTCTGGTAAGGAGGAGGGGAGGGTTTTGTCTCCCAAGACTTGGTATGTGAACCACTTTTATTCTTTTGCTTAGAGAACTGGGACCTGAGAGCAAAAACACTCAAGCAATAACCCTTTTCTTCACTGTTGGTGAGAATTTGGGAGCTGAAAGAATGTTCAAGGACTCAACAAAAGGAATGATCATGACTGTGAGAGGGGACCAGAACCCCACTAAGCTTGGAGCCTTTCCAGGGTGCATTAGCCAGCTAAGTGGATAGTGGAATATAAGGGATACCCAGCAATGCATTCTGTGTGCACATCAGTGTAAACACCATGCGCTGCTATAACTGCTGGTATGCGAAGTTCCTAGAAGTAAGACTCTTATCTCCAGCTGCAGGAGGTGGTGAGAAGGCTGTGTAACATCAGAGAGCCTGAGGAGGAGTTAGATACCTGGTTCCAAGCACAGTCTGCGGTTGACCTACAGGTCATGGTCAAACAGGCAAAAACTCCCCTGCCAGCACACACAGAAGGGAGGGAGGCTCGTTCGTAGTGCGGAAGAATGGAAGCCTGCAAAGGCAAGAACGAGCAGGAGAAAGAGACTTCCCCCAAATCTGAGGTGACCTTGCAGAACCGCTTCACCACTCTGCAGACTAAAGAGGAAAGACCTGTCACATCAGGAGAAATGCTGGGCCTGAGTAAGGCAGCCCGATCTACTCCTCATATAAAAACCAGCACAGCTAAGAAAAGACAACAGGTGATAGTAGTAGGTGACTCTCCTCTGAGAGGTTCAAAGGCACCCATTTGGCAACCTGACACACTCTCTAGAGAGGTGTGCTGTTTACTGGGGACTCATATCAGGATGTCACTGAGAGACTACCAAGTCTTGTACAGTCCGCTCTTATCCACTGCTGTTGTTTCACATATGCAGCTGTGATACAGCCAGGAGTAGCCTGAGGAGTATCAAGAAGGATTACAGAGCTGTGGAAACAGTGGTAAGGGACTCTGGAGTGCAGGTAGTTTTTTCTTCAATCCTCCTGGTCAAAGGGAAGGGATCTGAAAGGGCCAGTCGAATCTGGTGAATCAACAAATAGTTACAGGACTGGTGCCACAGCCAGGGATTCTGCTATTTAGACTATGAGACTCCTTTTGAGGAGCCTGGTCTACTGAGGGCTGATGGGATCCAGCTGTCAGAGAAGGAGAAGAACATCTTTGGTCATAGGCTTGCCAAGTTGGTGAAGAGAGCTTTAAAATAAAGTTGCTGGGGGAAAGGAACTTCAAGCCATCCCACTCCTACCCGTTTAATGCCAGTGCCAGCAACTGATACCCAGGGCCTGGAGTAGGGTCATAGGTCAGTGGGAGAGTGCTTGAAGAGTAGCATGAAGGAATTCCAATCACTCCAGCCAGTAAGTCAGCTTCATCAGGGGCCCAACTTAAATGCCTCTATGCAACTGCACATAGCATAGGGAATAAACAAAAAGACTTAGAGATGTGCACATGCCTGCAGAGCTATGGTCTTATTGGCATCAACGAAGACATGGTGGGACAGCTTCTGTGACTGGAGTGTTGGAATGGAAGGATGCAGGTTCTTTAGGAAGGACAGGCAGAGGGGGCAAGGAGGTGGTGTTGCCGTTTTTGTCAGAGACCAGCTGGAGTGCATGGAGCTCTGCCTGGGGGTGGATGAGGAGCCCATTGAATGTTTATGGGTCAGAACTAAAGGGAGGGAAGGGACAGGTGACATTGTAGTGGGTAGTGGCTCCAGGCCACCCAACCAGGAAGACTGAGCAGATGAGGTCCTCTATAGATAGGCAGGAGCAGTCTCACGTTCACAAGTCCTGGCCCTCATGGGAGACTTCAACCAGTCCAGTTTCTGTTGGAGGGACAACACAGCAGGGCAGAAGCAATTCAGGAGGTTCCTGGAATGTGGCGGTGATCGCTTCCTTCTCCATGTGATAGAGGACCCAGCTAGGAAAGGTGCTATACTGGACCTTGTTCTCACCAACAAGGAGGGGATGGTGAGGAATGTGAATATCAAGGGCAACTTTGGCTGCAGTGACCGTCATGGTGGAGTTCAAGATCTTTAAGAGAGCAAGGAGGGTGCGCAGCAAGGTCACTACCCTGGGCTTCAGGGGAACAGACTTTGGCCTCTTCAGGGATCTGCTTTATTGAGTACCTCAGGATAAAGTTGTGAATGCCCCGTCCCTGAAACTGTTCAAAGCCAGGCTGGATGGGGCTTTGAGCAATCTGGTGTAGTGGAAGGTGTCGCTGCCCATGGCAAGCAGGTTGGAACTAGATGATCTTTCAGGTCCCTTCCAACCCAACCCATTCTGTGATTCTGTGAACTTCTATGTGGGATCAGGAATGTCTGGAAGTGTCTTACTGTTGCCTTTCAATAAACAGAATGTATGGATTTCAATTTGCTCATACCCATTCTTTCAGTTTCAAACATCTCCTGAGTTTGAAGTGCTGTACAGGAAATGAGTATAGAGGGCTCTGATGGTACTGACCTCTGAGGAAATATGGACCATGATTTTTGAATGTGTTAGCTTTTGCCCCGGGCACAGGAATCTGTTCTTGCAGGCCATGACAGCAGGAGCCTGGCTGTCAGCCTGGTCCTGCTTCCATTTTCTTTAGCTTTCAGGTTGAATAAAAATCATTACATATGTATATATATATATAAATAAAAACCACATTTGTTTCTAGTCAGTTGCTAGTTATTTCCTTTTGTTGCCCTGGAAGGAAAAATACAACTACTGAGAGATATGAATACACTTTATTAATTGACTTTTAAGTGCATTTAAATATAAAAGCCAAGAAAATATAGCCTCAGGTTGAAATTATTACTAGAAGGAATGGAACCATTTGCAATAAAATGTAATTAAAAAGCACAGTAAGTAATTAAGATAGAATTGTTTACTTGGGTACTTGCTTGCCATTTTATTTTATGTTGCAATTTTAAAACACAAATCTATTTTGTAAATAAGCAATGCATACACATTAGCAGTAAGGATGTTGTCAATTCCATTTTAAGTAGTTAAATAACAAAAGTATAGCTGCGATTGGATACTGAAGTGTGGAGACAGATGGGTACAGCAAACCTTTTTTCTATGAACATTAAAAAGTTGGTGCTTGTTGGAACAAAGTAAATACCAAATACCTTACAATAATTTGTATTGCCTTTTCACAGCATTTGTTTCTGCAACCATTTGTGAAAACAGGAGGGTTTTGTTTAGAAAATTCAAAGAAGAGTCTTGAGACCATTTGTGCATATAAAGGCTCACAGAATGGCTTGTAAACAATAATTTTCTGTCATTTTATCAAAAAGGACCAGTTCACCTTCCAGCTTTTATCAAATGAGCCAAATTTTGCCTTCCAAACTCTACAACAGCATAACTTTCTCTGTGGAGCTACCCCTGAGGATAGCCCCATAATTGAACCAGATTGATAAATCGTATAGTAATTAACTGTAAATATTTTAAGTGAAGATGCTAAAACCTTTGCATTTGGAAATATTTGTATTTTCTGTCTTTAGTTGGGTTCATATCTGTTCTCTATCTAGAATTTAATTCCTGCTGGGCGAAAATCTTAGCTTCTGCTCTTCTGACTTTTGGAACAAGTTTCATACATCTCTTTTTGTCTCATCAAACCTCCAACAAGTTTCAATTCAGCTCAAAATGCATCACTTACAATTTCGTTAAATCAGTCTTAAATTCAGACTTAGTATTTATTCTAGAATCCTCCGTATGTTTTACTCTCCTCCTCTGGATGTTGTAAATCCAGTCTGTTTATTAAGTAGTATGCAGAATGAAATTGTGATCATGTTCACAATGATCATATCTGGAAAATGTTTTCATCAAAGGTTGCAATGAGATGGTAGCTGGTTGCAATGAGATGCTGAGTGGTGAATAAGATAGTCTGGTACCAACTGCATCTTTCAACATGTTCTGTGCTTTGAGAGATTTGTTTGCAGAACTGAATTTTCTGAAGAAAGCAAATAGATCTATTTACTTTGAGAGTCTTTATTAATATAATCAACGGAATGAGAAATTACCTTGGGAATGGCAGTCTTGCCTTTTAATTTAAATTTAATTTTTATTTCTGACAGAATTTTTGTGAAGCTTTTGAATTTCCCTTCAGCTCTCTTCATCAGCATCATTCCTTCCCAAGACTCTGCTGTCAGTTCCAGGAAGGTGACCATCCTACCTGCTGTCCTTCAGAATATTTCAAATCACACCTTTTTTCCTCAGTGAGGAATTAGTATTATACAAGTAAACAGAAGGGCTCAGTGAGAGACATCTTCCAAACCAGGAGGATAACGGTCTATGCCTGCTTTAGCAAGCCATTTGGAGCTTAGGCCCCCATATTTACACTACACAGAGTTGGGAGTTTTTCCTTCAGACAACATTGCATCTTGTTCCCTGTGCAAAGTGTCCCCAACACGGGCAGTTCAATGACATCCAAAGAACAAATTGTTGATTTAGACGTATATATACTCCCACTCCCCAAAGAATTGGATCGTGTTTCATGGGTATCTGGGACAGAGCTTCTTCTGAATCTAATTCATATGCATCAAAGTTGCTCCACAAGTCATAGAATCATAGAATGTCCTGACTTGGAAGGGACTCACAAGGATCACCGAGTCCACCTGCTGTCGCTGCCTGTGACAACCCCACAGTTCACACCATGTGTCTGAGGACATTGTCCCGTCTCTTCTTGAACACTGTCAGGCTTGGGGCTGTGGTTCAAGTCAGACCACCATAACGTGAGATTCACTCCCAAGCCACACCAGACCAAAATGTTGATGTAGATGCAGTCAAAGCCTCCTGCCTTGTCTTAAATTTGTTTTCTGTAACTTGATTCAGGAACCAGAACCAGGACAGTCCTGGTGTCTGGTTACACAATAGCAAATGCCAGTCCCAAGGCTCTCTCTGCCAGTGAAGAGGTTGGACTGAATAATATGTATCCATGGATGAAAGATGTATCAAATTAAACTGAATCTCTGCCGTGCCAGTAGGCCGTTGAGTCTCGGTTCAATTCACAATAGAGTATGATTGCCATTGCTATTTAGCAGAATTTAATCTACAAAGTGGCATGTATTGCCTTATACAACTGGTATCCAAAGAAGCATTGGTCCATTAGGGATGACTTCATGCTTTGCTAGTACAGAAGGTTAGCAAAAAATGTGATATTCCTCGTAAAAGGTGGAATTGAGCTAACGGCATCATTTGTTTTAAAAAATCCTGGACTATGTTGTAATTAATACCCTGAAATCAGAAAGAAAAATGATGCAACTTATCAGTCTTTAAACTTCACCCTTCCCCCAAACTTTTTCCTCTACTGGGTGGTTAAAGAACAGTCTCTTCCTTTCAGTTCATTGTCAATTTGTGCTCAGACTCAGGGTAAGAATGCTAGCAGAGTTCTGCTTTGCAGGCTTCATGTTGTATGTGGGAATTACACTTATTAACATCAATTTATTTATTTCATGAGGATGTTCATTAGTTGAGAACTTTGTGAAAAATTGCCAACTTAATCTAAATAAAATAGATTGTCTTTTCATTTACATTTATCAAGAAAATTTATGTTGTTTGTTTTTTGCATGTAAAGTTCCTTTCAAGTGGATCCAATTACATTATCACTATTTTACTTGCCTTAGGGTAAATAAGAACCTATCCATATGCTCTGTTATTTTCTTCAGCTAATATCAAGTAGGTATGTGGTCCTAGAGTCAGATCTGCTTCCATTTACATGGTTACAGCTGCCAGTAACTTTAAACCAGTATAGAGATTGGATCCTGAGGTATTATCTCATTATTAAAACTAATTATAGGAGAGTTAACAAAAGCTGAGTAAGCACTGAATCATAAGATCTTGACTGCATCCTTTACCAGCATTCCAGCCATACCAGTATAGATGGCAGATTGGACTGCTTCTTTTCATTGGTTGCATGTTTTTAATTCTCCTTACTTACCAACTACAAAATACATGCTTGGAATTTAAAATCTTTAAACCAAAATAAAACTAAATGGAAACCCTATTAATCCAAAATCAGGATGTACCATTAACACAGAGCTACTTATCTGATTATGTACTTGCTCGTTGTGTTACGTTGCATCACAAAAGACCAGCTCAAAACTGGTTAAGCACACAGCTAAAGCCAGCCATATCTTTGCACAGAATGTTAAAATACTTGTTAGCAAAAGGAGACTATGCTTATAAATTGTACTGTCAAAAATAATTGTTTTTACTGCATATCCCATCAACTGGTAATTGTTGGAGTATTCAGTCTGGAGCTGCAGAAGATCTTTATTGCTACTTCCTGGTCCTTGAAATTCTCAAAGGACAAGGATTCATTTACAGAATGAAAATGAAAAAACACAGATGGCCAGTGTTGATAACCATACTAAAAGCAGTTAGGGCCAATCCTGGAAACATTTACTTACACAGATAGCTGCTTCTCACGCAAATAGTTCTATTAAAATAAAACAGATTAGAGATACAAGAAAGGCACAAAATGCATACATGTCAGAAAAATAGCTAGGTCCTGTAGCTATATGTGTATTATGTCTAGTTGAAAGCATTCCAACACATAGTAATATTCTTCAATATTTTATTTCATGAAAATGTATCAACCTAAGCTTTCCCTTCCCTGCTGCAGAAGTGATATGAAGATGTGTGGAAGAGAGTGAGCGTTCCTCATCAAATCTCCAGGTAGTGGCAGGTTGAGACTCTACAGATCAGCTAATCAGTAAGACCAATTTCTGTTTAATTTACATTTTTATCCATAGGAATTTATCCTAAGATGTTATTGCTCTGAGATTAAATCCATTAAAAAAGAATCTATGAAGAACATGAAATGCTTCTATTGAATATTGAGGCAGTGTCTATTAAATTGGCAACTGAGGATGTAGGACTCTTTCATAGACTACTTCCTTGGATATATAAATCATGTGTGTGGGAAATTCTTACTCGTGTCAAGACCACCCATTAAACATCATCTATGCTGACAGTTCTCTTCACTGATCAGAGGACAATTTGTGTTTCATAGCCATACATATTAAGAAATGCCCTACATTCATAACCTTCCCATGCTATATGTGTAAATTTTTGAGAGAACCCAGCATCCATCAGGTTTTTTTGTAATGTTTCCATGAGTAATGACAATAATTGATGAAATAGATTCCTCTAGTTCCTTCTCTCCCTTCGCCCTCCCCCACACTTCGCCTTGCAGTCTCCAGCCCATTTGCACTCTCTTTGTCTGGATTTTTCCCTTTACACCTCCCCTTCAACCCTTTAACCTCTTCCATGACCTGTGTTTTCTTTTCCCTGTGCGGTTTGTTCCCCTCTGTTTGCCTCTGTTTCTCCCACTCTTGTTTTACCACTGTCTCTCTCCTCCTGCATTCTCTCTCCCTCCATCCATTCTTTCTTTCCAGGCACTGTGTCAGAGAGGGCAGCACCAGTGATGAGATTCAGTTTCTCTAAGGCTGCTGATCATGGACTGGTCTTTTAAAATATGATGTTTTAATTAATATGTCTAGATTTATACCCAAGCCTGAGTACCTCTACAATGAGAACCATTGTACTGTAGAGCAGATAACCAGAAAAAACAAAGCTTGAGCATGTCCTGAAGGTCAAACGAATGTGAACAAAACCCTAAGGCTGATGATAAATTCCTAGTATCTCTCAGCCCAAAGAGGGCATGCTTTTCAGGGCTGAACACAATATGGTTTTCCACTGGGCTTTGCCACCAACTCATCATGTAGCTACAGCTGACCTCACGTATACTTGCAATTTCAGTTATTTATGCATCTGGAACTCCATTGCATTCATTTTAAACCCTCTTTACATTGCTCTGCCAATGAAAGGGGACCTCTGAGTAGCTGTAAATTGCATTAATATCTCAGACTGATGCAATGGGGCATTAGAGGAAAGTGGTTGCTGGGCCCTGGAATGCAGCAGAAATTCAAGAAGGAATTAAGAGTGGATGGATGACTTTTCCAGGGGATGAGCTTTAGTTGTTGCAAGTTACTGAGCCGAGTAAAAGGTTAACTGTGCGAAATTTTGTGATACAGGCTACACCTCTGATGAGCTTGAATGCTCACAGTGGTCACTTATAACCATAAAAGTCCATCCGTCTTTACGTATTTTTTTCTGAAGATCTTTATATTTTTGTTTGTTTGTTTGTATAATCCTCTAAGAGATACAGAGTTTTGCAATGGTAGGAGCATAAAGATACAGTAATGTTCTTTGTTTGGTTTGATTGTTACCTTTGATGAGGATTCATGCGGAAAATAATTAATAAATTTTTTGGAAAATTTCTTTGAGGGACTGTCAGTCTGAGCATGATAGCTTCATTTTGTATTTATAAACCCTGATGTTTCCAAGGCAGATTTTGAACGAAAAGTTAGTGTTCATTCCCAGGTCACTGATAAAAAGAACTGTTATTCAGGTGCTCTGACTAACTTAGTTCTGTGAGATACAGCTCCTGGTCCTTATCACTGGGCTGCGATCTGCCTCAGTCCTTCTACCCCAGCCTCCTCTGTGTCTGAGGAGAAACTGTCTGGGAGATAGGAATATTTGATAGCTCCGCAACTATGGACTGAATGCTCTATAAATGTTTTTAAAAGCAATACTAAAAATGTGTGAGTAAAAACAGATAACCCTGGGAAACCCCTCTTACTGCTATAAAGACACCACTCAAATGAGGTTTCTTTTTCTGTCAACAAAAACAAGTTCCTTAGGAACTTAGGTCTAGACTGGGATTTCCTAACGTTTTCATCCTAGGTAGATAAGCAGAATGGGTACAATATTAGCTAGGGGATGCAGAAGAAAATCTTCCTGCACAGCCTCAAGTAAAATATCCCTCTGTGGCTGTTATAAGTTTCTGCAGACTGCTAGTGGCCTGGGAGGAGGAGGGGTTGGGAGAGCGTGTTTGGAAACCTTTAAGCTAATGATAACCCTGATCTGGATCAGTTATAAAAACCCAAAGGTCATACTCCAGCAGAACTTCCACGTTGGACTGACAAAGCTTTCTGTCTTTGAAAACCAGGGAGAGTTTTACATAGATTATTTTCATAAATACTGCAAAAAATGTGTACAGTGTGGCCTCCAAGCAATGGTATCAGCTCAGCTGGGGGAGCTGTGAGCCCACATCCCAGGGTGGAGTGTCCAGTGGGGACTTTCTATGCTGGCATTACTGCTGAAGAAAAATAGGAAAGATGTGTGACTCTGCCCTAAAAATTGAGTTGTGTGTGTAGTTTTGGGCTGTAGATATGTTTGGTTTATGAACACAGCATAATCAGCCTGAACTTTAAATGAAAACTTATAGCATAAATTTTGGGGCAAAAGAAGGGGGCAGGGGAGAAGGTTGAAAATGTGTGGTTTGTGTTAATTCTTTTTAATATCCTCAAAATTTAAGCAGGTCAACAAAATCAGAAAATTTACAGCAAATATTTTTCCTTGATGTGCATGCATTAACAGAAATTTATTGCCACCTGTTTGTGAGTACAACTGTATTCAGCTAAAATTGAGAATATATTACAAAGTGGGTGTGGGAGATTGTGTCCTAGGTCTGAAAGAACAAATAATATTCTTTTAAATATAAATGACATCTCAGTTCGTAAGTGTGCACTGAACACAGATTCGGCGTTTATTATTTCATTGTTGTTGGTTTTGTTCTGCTTTCCAAATGGGCCTTTTCAAAATTTTTCCCTTTTCAAAAAAATTTTCTCTCTAATCATGTTTCATGGCTTTCCTTTGTGGCTCGTTGTCCCTTTTTTGTATATTTTTCTTATGCATTGTCCAATTTTCTCCTTCTCCTCCTCAGATTTCTCTCATTCCTCTTGCTAAAGGCATTCTTCTTAACACAATAATACAATTACAGAAAAAAGGTTAGTCTGTGACTTTACAGAACACCCTATAGCCACAGCACGTGTGTCAGGGGGCTGTGCTCCACACAGCTCATGGTCAAGCTGCCTGTTGGGAGTTGCTGGGTGCTGGGTGAGCATGGTCTGCCATCAACCTTCATTAAAGCAGCCTGAAGCCATCCGAACACTGAAGCAAAATAAAAGATTTCGGTCCGGTGCTCAGGTCTGTGCTTCAGCTATGTTTAGTTTACTAATGCAAATATCCCATGCTGCAGGAGCCCAGAGGGAGCTGTTTTAAAGGTGTGGTTAATGTCCATTGCTGGTTTTACTTGCTGATTCTTATATCCAGTCTGCACGCAAAACGAGTGCATGAGGTCCTCCCAGAAGTCAGACTATAAGGGACATGTCCATCTTTTGGCTGGAAATCTGCAGCTGATGCAGCTTCATTCAGCAGAGATTTTCTACAGCAACTAGCTTCTGCCTTGATTTTTTTGCTGTGGCTGGGGTTTGTTTGTTTGTTTGTTTTCCTTAAACATACTCTTGCAATGTATACTTAATGAGGTAAAAAAATTTAGTGCTTTTTTACCAATAAGTGTTTCTTGGTGTTCAATAATTGATTGAGCAAATAACCATGACCATAGCTAGTAATTCTAGAAATTCCCAAATTAACCAGCAAGCTGGTTCTATCTATTACCCATAGTCGGCATTAAGACAAAGAGGATGAAGACATAGTATGTGTGCAGAATTGACAAACAAAGAAGAAAATGGCTTTAAAAGATTAAATAAAACAGTAGACATGGTATTTCTACTGAAAATGGTGCCATTAAAAGGGAAAATATTATGCAACAAAAGCAGAAAAATGAGGGAAGGTCATTCCGGGTTTCGTGAGTCTTGGTGCCCATCCCTGGCACCAGCTGTGAGGCAGTTAGTCTGGCTTCTATAGCTAATACATGAATGCTTTGCAAGAGACTGAAGATACATCAGTATATCCTAATCATGCATGTTAGTTTTTATAAGTCCTTCCTTGATGTTCTGGAAAAGCAATTTAGAAAAGCTTCTCTGTGCATTCAGTGCAGTCACAGGGTCCATAGACAGAAATTCCTGACACATTGAAATCAGTCTGACTGTGACACTCCTCCCCCATCACAGACAGCACAGTAAATCCTGATGTGGTTTCCGAGACCTGCTGTGGAGAACTGCTTTTGGAGTCCTTACAAGTTCTAGTATTCTCATTTTATCACAAACGTAAAAAGCAGTGACACTAAGAGTCTGCATCTCCTACCTCACCATGGGGGAGCTAGGTGAAAAGGAAGTTTCCTGTCTGCAGTTTCTAGCAAAATCATGTATTTGTATGTCTGTCTAATTACAGGAGGGAATTGCTGACATTCATCTACAGACCTTGCCCTTTGTCAGTCCCTTTTTTGTTTTCCTACAGCCCCTTAGCTCCACATCTTGTCACGCCTACCCAGAAGGTGATCAATAATGTATTTGCCTTGCAAGGATTCAGTTCAGCCTTGCCACAGCCAACAGCAGTGTTGATAGAGACTGTTTTCAGCCCATTACCCTCAGCTGGGCAATACACCATTTTTTGAGTTGTGAAAGCCTGGACCCAGCTGCTAGTGGATATTTAAAAGCTGCATATCTGCGTACTTGGGAGAAGAATCAGAAAGAAGCTAGATGACACTGCATCTTCTGATTTCTTACAATCAGGAATACTCAACTTTTGAAAATCGTACGATTTTTGCTTCACCTTTACTCTGGACAGACAGGCATGCACGTCCATAAACGGTGTGCTGGAAAACTCCCAAATTCTTAAGGCAATAGGCAAGTTAGTCTTGAGCAATATCAGATTAATCTCTCCCAAATAAAACAGAAAGGAAAGCCATGGAGCTTGACTGCATTTTCAAAGGGAATTTTATCTGCCAGTCATCTAATCATGTTTAGACGTTTCTCTGCCCAAAATGCAAGTCATGGTACACTGGTGAAACAGGAGACTTTCACATTCTACAGGGTTCAGACATCACAGAAACAACCCTGAAAAGATCACACGGCAGGTCAGCTCATCCTGCATTGCTTCAGTCAGGCACCATACGTTTGCGAACTGAGAAGCTCATAATCAATGCTGTTGTAGCAGGACTGCAGACATGCCAGAAAGTGTGCCAAAACACTGCTTAGGGCTGTGTGGGTGTGCAAGTGAGTTGCTGTTTAAAAACATTAGCCATCTAATATGGATGTACTCACTGTTAACTGAGAATATTACACTTAGATAATCCCTGTTTAGACTGATTTTCAGTTGTCAAACATCCTTTATTAGAGATACAGCACAATTCTCGGCTTGACCCATTTTCTTGACACTGCAGTACTTAAAAATCGTAAGTCAGTCTAAATTCCTATATCATGAATATAATTTTTTCACAATAAAAAAACCAAAAAGCCCTCCTTTTGCTTTTCAGGCATGACCACAGGCCCATTTAGTCTTCAGCCTTTGTTATTCAGAGTAAATTCATCAAACAGAGGGTTTAAATTAGAGAGGAGCTGGAATCAAAAACCTGGATCCTCACCAACCCTCTGACCTCAGGCATATTTCAATTATTTTCAAAGATTTTCATCTGGGCCACTTTTTATAAAAGAGACCAGACCTAAACCCTTGATCTGGACATGGTGAAACTGCAAAGAGATTCAGTTTGGGGTCTAAACAACATAGCTTGACCTTGCAAAGATCTGAAACAAAGTTTATAATTACAAAATAGTGACTTTGGGTGACTCCATTTTGAGGTGTTGGATCCAAGATGAAAATAAGGATCTTGTACTTCACATAACTTATCACTGTTCCAATTCTTTTTCCTCCATAGAACTGTTTAATGATGGCCATGACTTACTTGGAATTCATTGTTTCACAGATAACTAGCGAATTTAATAGCAAAAGAGTGACAATTCTATATGTATCAACTCATCTGGCACACTTCAAAGTATTTGGAAATCTAATTCAGTGTATATAACTTTATGCTTCTGCTTTACGATTTTGCTAGCAATAGAATCTCTATCAATCACTCAGAGACATCCATTGAGGTTTTACACTTCAATATGTATGAAGTAAATCTCATAAGCATGTACCTGTCCCCACATCTTGGCACGCCAAGTACATATATCCTGAGCCTTTGGCTTGCAATCCACAGGGAGTCCTGGAAAAAAACAAACCATCTATCATTTTAGGTAGAATGTTCCTTTAGCCCACAAGAGCATCTGGCAAGTTGGGTAAGGAGAAAGTAATGTACCTCTGCAGAGATCCCTGGCCTAAAGGTATCGTAACAACTAAGTGTTAAGAGAAATTTTGTTCTGATTTGCACCTTCTGAATTATAACTCTGATGACAAGGAGATTAGCCTTGTGTAAATGGCAACAGAACTCAAACCGGCTGCTGGATCTCATCCTAACTAACAAGGAGGGTCTGCTTGAAGAGGTAAAGGTTGAGGGCTGCCCTGGCTGCAGCAACCATGAGATGGTGGAGTTCAAGATCTCATGTGGCAGGAACGGAATACCAAGCAGTATCACAACGCTGGACTTCAATAGGGCCAACTTCGGCCTTTTCAAGCAACTGCCTGGGGGAAATCTCGTGGGCAAAGGTGCTTGAAGGTATGGGGGCCCAAGATAGCTGGTTAGCATTCAGAGACTGCTTCTTCCAAGCTCGAGATCAGAGCATCCCGAGACAGAGGAAGTCAAGGATGAGAACCAGGAGACCTGCATGGTTAAAC
>VWYH01000803.1:72620-122294 GCA_013399365.1 Pampusana beccarii | reverse complement strand
GATTCTGTGATTAAATAATCACTTCATTCACTCTGTTTGAGTGTTATTGTTAATTGGTGCAGGCAAGTTAGCCTGGACTGAGAGTCAAAACACTGCCCGTTTATAAAAACAGAAGAGCTGGAGAAAAGCATCTTGCATTTCCCAGCAGCACGTACCCCCCATGCATCCTGAAGATGGACAGTGAAACTGTTCAGGTCCAGGCCTCCTCAGCTGGCAGACAGGACATGGCATGTGGAATAGTTATAACAGCACCATTCACCAGCATGCACACGGAGGCAATATTCACTTCCTAAAAAAATATATTTGTCTATGAAACTTTTTATTTTGTTTTTACTATTTTAGCTCAAATGCCAGTACTATAAAATAATCAACATAATTATTATTTCAGATTCTACATCTATTTACTCAAATTATCTGCCCTGTTTTCATACAGTGCATAGATTATATTTTTACAGAACTAGCAAGTCAATCTGTGCCAAATAAGTGGTAATATGTAACTCAAACAGATAAGGAGATGATACAATTATTGAGAATGTCAGGCACAAATAAAGATAAAAATGACCTTGAGCAGCAAGCTCTAGCTCTATAAGTCTAAGAAGTGATAACTCTCTCTGAGTCCTAAATGTTAAAATGATAATGCTTTCCAATTTATCATCATGTTACTGGTATACTTGACAGTGGTAGTTAGCAGTGACAGCTTTTTTTCATATTACAGCTTTATCCACATAACCCTTCAGCAAATACCTACACTGACATATTTGCATAAGGCAACTGCCCCGACCCCAGCCAGACGAGTTATCACGGCAACTTTCATTCAAAGCCAAGGTCAAAGGAACACAACGGCTTTTCCGACATTAACATGTGGTACACAAGAGCTGTTGGTAAGCACCAAGGGCCACGAAGATAATGGGATTGGTGCATAAGGGACCCCTAGTCTAATCACTGATGAAATAACAAAGCTTGGCTTAACATGAGCTGAGTCCTCTGACCCCACCACTTTCCATGGATCTCGTTCATACTCCACAATGTGCCATGATCTTCCCTCCCACTCAAACAGAATATATCTCATGGGAAGATCAAGTCATGGTGAGTTAGTGTCAGTATAATTTGGCTGATAAACCCAGCCCACAAGAAGGGAACAGGGACTTGAGCTATTCCGGCTTCAAACCTGGAGAAGTGTGGCTGCAACACTGTTAGAAGCTCAGATTTCCATTAAAAAGTTTTTACATAGTTTTTCTTCTACCAAACATTTAGAAGTATTTAGAACAGGTTGTCTGGTACAAAGCAAAAATTCATCACTTCCTTTTCTACAGGTAATTAAAACCAATGACACTGTTAAAAGGAGCTCAGTTATAAAATTATTGCTATCAGATCTATAACCTGTAATGCAATAAATAAAATGGGTAATTCATAAAGAGTTCTAACAATAGCTCACTTAAAAGGACCACATTCTATGTCAGCCTGAAACCCTGGCCAAGGATTCTTCTTCTACAGCCCCACAGAGAATCCAGGAGAGAACACAGAGCTCATTAAGAGGATTTGGAGATGATCAGGCATGTGTCGAAATCACTAATTCTTCAGTGGTCTCTCAGTACATTTGCTTTCCTGGCACTGAACAAATCCACATGTTCAGGCTGTTGAAATGCACTTCACCAGCTCTTCTTGAGGACCTGGAGAAGGAAGATCCTACTGAACACAAACAAAGGGCATCCAGGAACAACCAGCAGCACCGTGAGTGCGTGTCAGGTGGGGAAAAAAGCTGCATGAAGGGGGAACGGGCTACAAGGAAGAGGTAAGAAAACCCAAGCCATTACAAGTTGATGAAAACTTCAGAGTAACAGAAAATGTGACAGAGATTTCTTTAAAAAAATATCCCCAATGTGTAATTTACAGTACCTGGCTGTGGTATTTTTAAGAACAGTCATCCTACCAAGACTGGGATTCTCCATCTGACTAGGCAGCAGATACCATTTCCATCAGTGGAGAGAGAAGATTTTCAGGGAGCAATTTGCCTCAGCTACAAGGAGTTTTCTATACTAAATCTGATGATCGCATACTGACGTCATTTCTCCCTTCCACCTAGAAACACAGGCTAAGGGCACTAGAAAAGATGTGGACATTTGAAGTCTTGGAAAACAAATCCCATTTTTAGTGTCTGTTTTACAATACTGATAATATTTAAGACATGTGAACCCTATAGAGAGACACTTTAAGGGGAACCAGCATTAGGCATTAAATCGGCAGACTCACCTGCATACCTTGAAATCAATGCTATTTAATGTTTCAGCTTGGCGCAATAAATATTTGTGCATCCTTTTATTCCAAAGAACATTTGAAGTCTTCAAGAGAAGTCAGTAAAATACCATATCTCCTCCCCATGAGAGCTCAGGGACTGCAGGACTTGCATCAGCAGTGCTGAGCCCCAGGAAAGGAAAACATCGGGTCACCATCTCTTCTGCTTTCAGACAAGAATGCTCTAAGTGCCAGTAACACTAACTGAAAAAGGAATTTTCTGATTTTCTACTATGGAAAACCTTCTCCTAGACAACATAAAAGCCCCAAAATTCATTTAGGAATGGAAAAAAAACAATCTTAGCCCTAAAATTATAGTTTGCTAAGGAAGCAAATAAGCACTTTTTTGAAAGTTTATGCAGGATAAACCCTAGACATACTTGAAATACACAAAGAGAGAAAAGGACCTCAGCCTACTATTCATGGACAGAGGAGAGAGGGGAGGAAAAGGATTTAAGGAAGAAGGAGAAGGAGAAGGAGAGAAGGAGAAGGAGGAGAAGAAGGAGAAGAAGGAGAAGGAGGAGGAGAAGGAGAAGGAGAAGGAGAAGAAGGTTGCAGCATGCAACAGGGTTATGGAGATGCGATGTCCACCAAAAGACACCTAGTTTTATGACACAATATGATTCAGCACTGGTGTGCAAGGATATGCTGTAAAAACTGGCATGAATCCCATTGTGATGTGAAGAGGGATTAAATTAAGAATAGGATCTTTTGTAGAAGCCAATAAGCATCAGAGGGAGCCATGGAAAGAGTTCATTACATTAGAATATAAAAAGATGGGCTGTAACATTTCAATTTGTTAAAACAGCCAAAAAGGCATCACATGAAAAGGGCCTATCATCATGTTACAACATGCAGTAAAAAACAATATAAGTTGTGTTATGATTTTAATAGGGTAGTCATTGAGTTACAACGTGTAATTGAAGCCAGTAGGTTTTACATAAGGCCACGAATTTGGATTTGTTGTCTTCCTAGCAACAGGTACAAACCGCGAGACACTGCATGATGATATGAAAAGGGGCTTCTTGAGACTGAAAAAGGATTTTTCACACTTACATTTTGTTATACAATAGAAGCCAATAGAAAAATGAATTATGATGTGTGGAAAGTGACACTTCCTAACCATATGCAACAGCTATGAAATGAAAATTCTTCCTAAATGGGACAGGATGCATGTAAACTTAGCAACAGTATGAAGTCAGCCCTAATAGCACAATAAGGAGGGGGATTCACTCGGGCAACATGTTTGTCTGAAGCCAGCATGCAGAACAGTGTGAGGTGCTGTTCAAGCCATAAGGATGCTTATTTTGAGTAAAAGTTACTAGAGGAGCCTCTGAAGATAATTTTTGTAGAAACTAAGCATGTTTTCCAGAACAAATGGATGAGAAACACTACATTACCCAGCAGAGAAATTCCTCAGGCAGGTATAAACGATAGTAGACCCATTATTTTAGCAATGATATTCCAAATGCACCTGATGATAATGATAATTTGACTGTACCCTCTACACATACAGCTCCACCACCCTCAGGAACCTGGTGCAGGGAGCACACAGATGCCAGATGTGCTCCTGGACTTGCCATCACACCTCTGCATCGCCACCTGTCACAGACACAACCCACATCCTCCAACGTCACCGTCCTCAGATCCCGCGGCCCTTGCAAACATGTGTGTTGCTGTACTCATAGACTACACCTCACCCTTACACCTGGTTTTACTGACCCTCATGGTAAGGGGTGAGAGTAGCAGGGTGAGTGGGAACTCAGGACATTTTGTTGACAAATAATAACTCTAGTGTTGCGGAGAGCAACACGGCAATGGGGAGCAGGCTGGGACAGTCATACTGCACCCATCCCATCACAATATAACCTGGTACAGACCTAACTGGTTCAGTTTTCCTGTCCACTCTTCCCAAAGTTGGCTTTCCCTCCCCCCTCAAAAAAAAAAATATTTTCTGTGTATATGCTTGCAGTCTTAAATGTGGACCAGGTATGAATGCACACACTGGCATGGACCAAACCTATGCTCCAGTAATAGAATCATTTTGGTTGGAAGAGACCCTCGAGATCATTGAGTCCAACCATAACCCACCCCTGGCACTGCCCCATGTCCTGAGAACCTCATCTCGGTCTGTCCAACCCCTCCAGGGATGGTGACTCCAGCACTACCCTGGGCAGCCTGTTCCAATGCCCCACAGCCCTTTGGGGAAGAAATTGTTCCCACATCCAACCTCAACCTCCCCTGGCGCAACCTGTGGTTGTTTCCAAGGCAGCACACGAACATGGTGGAGTCCTAGAGGAGGATGCAAACTGCCAAGCAAATTCCTAAGTGATGCCAAGTGCTAAGTGGCACAGAAGACAAGTTGTCACCCAGAGAAATGAGAAACGGGTAACAGATTTTGGAAAGGAGAAGCAGGTCTCCCCCAGCACAGGGCAGCGGGTTTCTCTGCACAACTCTGTAAAGGTTTTTTATTTGTATTTTGTAAGACCTGACGACCGGGGCTCCACCACACACAGGAGGACAGGACAGCTCTGCTATCTACTGCAGTGGGTGAAGCATGTAGTTCCCTAGCAATTATTTAAATCAATTAGCAAACTACATTTCCATTTAGACATCTAGGAACATCAGGAGCTTTCCAAGAGTCTGTTTCTTCTCATGGTCTTTTTTTCCCGCAGCATGTTTTTAGTTACGGCCAACGCTAATTTTAACGAGTTGTCTGCCTTCAGTTCTGCGTGACTATAATGTTCTCCAGCTGATTTAAAAAAAAAAAAAATGAGAAAGGTTTTAACTTTTCGAGCTGCCTTTTCAAGAAAAACAGCCGCCTGTGAACAGGCTTGGCAGACGGCCACGTGCTGCGAACTGCACCGACGCTGCATTCCGGGCACCCTGTCCCTTTGCGGATCCCTTTGCTTCCCCGGATCCATGGACCCGCTGCAGAAACCCCTCCTCTGCCAGCCTCACCACCACAAACACACCTCAGCTGCACCCCGAGGAATTTTTCACCTTTTTCTTACCCAGGTTCATTAAGCTTTGCAATATTTTCAAGCTGCAGGAAGAATTAATAGATTTTTAAAGCCAAAAAGGAAAACTTATGGTCATCTAGCTTACTGCCAATATAATGCTGCATACAGGATTTCATGTATGATTCCCATGTCAGGCCAAATCTTTTTGATTCAGATAAGATATATATTTAAAAAAAAAAAAGCCTCAGTCTTGATTCGAATCATCCAAGTTATTGAGAAATGGCTTAGCAGTTTTACAGCAAGTTAGCAGTAGTTCTAATCCAACACACGTTAATTACAGGGAAAATCCCCATCTCTTCCAAGAACAGAGGAATAGCACTTACCTTGGGATTAGTTTTGTGTAGAAAAGGAGACATAAAGAGCCTCCTATAGTGGTTGTGCTGGTAGGTGATGTCAGGGGCTGGCAAGACAGGTTACCTGCAACCTCAGCCATAGAGGCCTTAAAAACACAGGATTTAGGTGCTGAAATATCACCTGAATGCTTGGCTTCTGGCCCGAGATCTCCACCTGAAGGTCTCACTACAATTCCAGAGTCCTCAGGAATCCAACTGCGCAACCGTGTCCCCGTTATCCCTATTATCCCCTGGTCAGACCCTCCTGCTTCTGCAATCCGTCTGGCAGATGCCATCTTACACCAGTTCTGCGGGGGAGCTCTCCCACGGTTTGTCACTGCTTGCTCTTTTTATTTAAATTGTATCAATTATATATCTCCTAAAGAAACATTTGCAATTTTTTTCTTTCAAGTTATGTTAGTTAACACAAAACTCAGGGTCTACAAAGTTCATTTTTCACTATAAAAAAAAAAAGTGCTCTCTTGTTCTCCTTGAATCTGTGTACCTGCTCTAAAATTGTGTTTTGTCTTCGCTTGTTTAAGGCTTGTGCTATCCATCTGAACCTTCTAATTTTTTTCCACAGTGGAAAGTAAAATTTAATTTTTCAGAAACAAATTGAATTTTCAGACTTTCCAACCCTGCAGGAATGTCAGAGTTCATTTCAGCAGTTCTGAAAAACTTCTAATTTTGAAAAAGAGACACATGTTTTTGCAATGAAGTTGACGGAAAGTCAATCATTACTGCACACACAAACAAATAAAAACATACATAGAAAACCACTGTATGAAGTTGTGATGAAATGCAGCTGGAAGGACCACCATTAGATGTATCTGCGCACCTCCTAATTACCTAAAGTTTCAGCAAATTCTATCATCTTCTTAAAAAAAAAAAGATGTCTTTCCCAAATAAGGTCTTCCCCCAAAAGACATCTTTTTGGCACCCTAGTTTTATATCATGTACCTTAATCCTGCACTGGAAATAAAGAAAAACAACAAGATTTTTACTATTATGTTGCAATTAATAGTACCTCTTTCTCTGACCTGCAGCATAATCTCTCATGAACCCGTTTCATTTTGAATTTAAATATTAGTCTGTAATTTCTGTCTAGGCACATTACAATTTTTTATGGAAGTCAGTGTTTTCACTACCTCTTGCAGACTGAAGGTTAGTTCACCCTGAAACGCAAATGTCCAGCTCAGGTATGTTCACAAAGCAGAGTACGCACGGTCTGTCAATGCACTAATATTCTAAAAAAATCTGGATGTCATAAGAAACACTGGATATGAAAAACAACATTTTTGAACACATTATAGCTATTTGAGAATGGACCCAAATGATAACCAGAGCAAAGCCGCCGGACAGAGCCTTTCTGAACCACTCGCTGGGCTGAGGAGCACAAGAAACACTGATCCAAAACGATGGTAAATCTCAATTATCTTTAAAGAAAGTTTCCTCTTGTCTCCCACTGAGCTAGCGAGCTGCTCAGTTTTATGAAAAAGAAATATGCAACCTAAGAGACTTGATTATTATATTCTTCTTTTCCAGCACGTGAATCAATTAAATGTATTCCAGTGATGCTTTGGATGCAGTTCCAAACCCATCTTTACTCAGCCACGGCATCTTCACAAAACACGGCCTTCTTTTGAAAACAGGAGACCAGAGAAAAAAGAGAGAGAGAGAAAAGGAGCCAAAAATGAAACCCACTCAAACGGAAATCCGCTGAATTTAACAGGAGTTGAAACAAAGTTGACACGTGTGCCTGCAGATAAATGCATTATAGCCACCTAACGTACCCTTTCTGTGCCATCATTGTCTCAGACGTCATAAGGGGAAGTATCTAACGTTACAAATTAATGACTGATTTAGATATTCATCATTACTCATGGCTATAAAACATCATAATCCTCTAAATAAGTAAAAACATTTTTGCAGCTGCTGCAAATGTTTTATTCCTAGCTGTAAGCTCGGCCAAGAGCCTAAATGCCAAATTCACAGTGAAGTAATTAGCACGTTAAAAAAATATATATACCTAACAGGGTGCACTTTAGTCAATGTTTTAACATGACCAATGCTGATAACTTACCACAAATACAAATATTTCCAGGCCGCTCCTTTCCAGCCAGGTAACTTTATCCCCTGTCCCAAGGGTGTGGAAGAGCAAGGATGAAGTGCTACAGAATTGGAGCGACATTCCACATTACAGATGTGTAAAACAGCTGGGCAAATGATGTCATTAAAAATACTTTGCCACCTCTGCTACTTGCTCTTGTTATTAAAAGCAGACATTAACTTTCTGTACCTAATTGCACTGTGTAAACCTGTTGTGTCAAATCCTCAAGTACGTTCTGTTCCTAATTAGCAAGGACAACCCGCAGCTGCTTCCCATCAACTTCTCCGGTGGCTTTGAACTTGCCCGGCTGCAACACAGATGTGTTTTGCTTCTGAAATGAATCCATTTTTATCTGGATAACAAAGTCTTCTGAAGAAGAATCCGTCCATGCTCTATCCCAAAGCCAAGGCCCATAGAGGGTGCATGGACTACAAAAGAAATGCAAATGAAGCGCTAACACTTTTTTCTCCATCTTTCCATCGCAAACAGACAAAATTTCAAGTCAAATCTGCAGAATAGCTCCACTTCTCTTACTGATGTCAACCAAACCTCTACTGAGCTGCTTGGAACACCAAAGGCAGTTCCAAATACCCCTAAAAAAACCAAGAATATCACAGCAGCTTTCAATGGCGTCAAAATACAGCTTCTATTAACGAAGGGGAAACAGTGACCCTCAGTAACGGCACAACGTGATCATCCCAACAGGCAACAGTTCTCTGCTGCACTCCGCAATCATATACTGAATATTTTTTTTCCAGTAACAGCACAGTTCTCCTGAGTTGTTCAAGAGGCAAAAAAGTGACTACCTATTAGAAAAGACAGTTAAAAGGAAGCTATTTGACAATCCCACAACATTTCAAGAGGTTTTCAATAACTGCAGCTGACAGCATTACAGTTGTTTTACTCAACTGTGCAGCAGGATACCAAGCCAAGCATCCACTCACTGGCTCTTTATAACGACTGGCAGTAACCCCAAAACATGCACTCTTTTATTATTAGTAGTAGTAATAATAATCATATTAGCCTGAGTTCCGACTACCAAAGAATAACCCATAACTGACCTCAAACCCAAGCATCATGAACCAAATGCATACTAACTATTAGAAACACTTTTCTATTTTTGACATAACAGGTAGTGAGAATTACAGCACATGCTCAGCATTATCTCCTCCATTTTCCCTTTTTCCAGAGCCTTTACATTTATCTCCCACCAGATTCATTAAGAAGTGCAGGTGCATTCCTTTTCTCTTGTCACTTAAAAAATAAAAATCAAAACAAAAGGTAAGTTATACCATTATTCTTACACCATTATTTCTTTTGCAAAAGTTCCACATGTGCAGCTCATTCTCACAAAAAGCTGTTGCAAACAAATGTTCTTTTTGCTATCACATTCAAGCTGAAAACAGAAACACAACCAAAACACTGTGAACGGTCCTTTTCTAAGAATTCTTGCAGAGGGTATTTTAATCCCTCACTGGGTTTAGCAAAAGGTGTAAAATGCTCCCGAATAGATAATTTCCAGAGTGAAGTCCAAAGCCCTTCAGCGTAAGAGCCACACACTTTTATTACTCCTAATAGAGTCACGATAAAATTATTCTCCAGATTTGATCCTGACAAATAGCTGATGCATAATCAGAGGGTTTGCTGGTTCAACTTGCCAAGTTAATTTTACCTTGAAAATAGTTCCTCTGTGGAAGGAGACCTGCCACAAACACTCAGGGTGACAAGTTGTCCTGATGGATGTTTTCTCATCACATCTCCTAACACATAATTCTGTTGGGTTTTGTTGCAATTGCATTATGCCTTTTGCTAAGTAATCACAATGTGCTGAGGTGGTGTTTACTAGCTGAATATTACTTTACTTATTCAACTTGCAAAAGATACTCTAAATAAAACTATCTAGAAATAAAGCAGGTTGCTTTTTGGTTTGGGGTTTTAGGGTTTGTTTTGTTTTTACTACTCTTTTTTATATCTCAAGCATTGAAACTCCTTCAATATGACAGGTCATGTGCTTCCAGTACAAGTCGAAAAACCTGCATCTATCAAGAGTTTCTGTACCAAGTTGGTTGTTTTCTTTACATTGATACCCATCAGGAAAAGGGGGTTCACAATAATTATTTGCTACTTTGGTTTTACAGCCCTTTCCACTCCCCATCCCAGCTATACCTCACATTCTGATTTATTTAGCTCCTACCTTTGCAAGGTGTGAAAAGATAGAGCATTATCTGTATTTATAGGCACACTTCTTCATGTGGGGACAGCAGTCTGTCCTGCAGATAATGTGCAGATCCTGTGCCAGCACAGTCGAGATTCACCTCACAGGAGCAACCCAGGGTGTATGGGTTTGTTTAGATTAATGCTATAATCACTGGTTGTTCAGAAAACCTTCAGTTAAAAGCTAATTTGAGAGAAATAAACCATTAACATTCTCATCCTTATGACCAACGACATCAAAACAACTGTCTTTGTAAACAAACTTCAGCAGGTAAGCGTTGCTGAGGAGCACGGTGACGTGTCCTGCCCGAACATGGGCAGCAGAACAGAGCCCAGGACGTGAGCACCACATCTCGCAATTGAGCTGTGGAAACCTGAAAAGCATCTCCCTGCATGGAGAGAGCGAGTAGATCAGAGATGGGCATCCTGTGTCTCATCAGTGTTTATAAATATCTTGGGGTGGGTGTCAGAGGATGGACCAGACTCTGTTCAGTGGTGCCCAATGCCAGGGTGAGGGGCAACGGGCACAGACTGAAACACAGGAGGGTCCATGTGAACATGAGGAGAAACTTCTGTGCTGGGAGGTGCCAGAGCCTGGCCCAGGCTGCCCAGAGCGGGTGCGGAGTCTCCTTCTCTGAGCCATTCAAACCCCCCTGGACCGACCTGTGTGATCTGCTCTGTGACCCTGTGAGCAGGGGTTGGGCTGGGGATCTACAGAGGGCCTGAAACCCCGACCAGCCTGGGATCCTGTGAAAGCAAAAAGATGCCCAGGAGGCCATGGGATCCCCATGGGAGAAGCAGGATGGAATTGCTCTTCCATCATTTGGTGGTTGATGGAGTTGAGGCTGATGAATAAAGGACAGGAGCTGCTTGCCTTTAAGTGATATTTGGAGAGGGTGATAAGGAGAGACACTTCTACAACAACTTCAAGAATGGCTTTTTTGTTGTGTTGTGTTTTGGTTTTTTTTCCCTCTAGCCTGTTCCCCTGAAAATAAGACAGGGTCTTATACTAATTTTTCCTCCAAAAGATGCATTAGGGCTTATTTTGAGGGGATGTCTTATTTTTCCACTAACAACAATCTACATTTATTCTTGAACAAGAAAAAAAGATTTATTCAAATATAGTCACGTCATTACATTCTGTCACATCTGTCCTGCTGCATTCTATTGCCAATTAATTTTACTTTTTTTTACATGTATAGCTACCTGGACACTATTGAAATTGACTTTTTTGGGGAACTATAACTAGGGCTTATTTTTGGAGTAGGGCTTATATTTCAAGCATCCTCAAAAGTCCCGAAAAATCATGGTAGGGTTTATTTTTGGGGTAGGTCTTCTTTTCAGGGAAATAGGGTATTAGCTCTTTTCAAGAGTGAGACTTTGTAATTTGCAGTTTGAGGTTGGCTGGACAGGATACTCCTTCGGTTACGAGCAAGTTAAGTTATTACGGTGGGTAGGCCAGGACTGCTAATAAGCACCCAAAACCAGGAACCTCCTCAGTGACAGAGCAGCAAGGGCTGCACTCATACACTGAATAGTGAGTGCAAGTCTACAGGTCTGGTTTGGATAACCTCTCAAACATTCAGATGCTTTTCCAAATCCCCTTGGCTTGGAAAACAGGCTGGCAAACCCTCCCTAGCAGTCTGGGGTTTTTTTTCCTCCTTTGGCAAGTTTTCTGATGGTTCCTGGTTTTGGCTGAGATGACAATACCACAAGAATGGTCTTCCTTGCATATTCCAGAAGTTTCGCTTCCAGTCCCCCCTCAAACCAGGATGTGCTGGAGCATGTGGAAAAGAGAAAATATGAAACGCCGCCTCATCGCGCACTAGTCTGGATCTTCTCACTGTATACACTGGCATGAGGGCTCGGTCACTGGAGAGAACAGTTAGCCTGCCCCTCACAACAAAATATTCTGTAACCAGCCATTCAAACAGCTCATTTGTACAGCTATACATTTTTAATGCTACTATTATTAATGTTTCTGAGACCCACTGCAAACAACAGGACTGGGTTGACTATTTATTTGGTTGGTTGTTTTTTTATCCCTGAAGGTCTTTATTTTCCCCCTTTTCTTCCCTTCAGTACAGGTCCCACTACAACACTCGAGATACAGACACATTCTGCATGAGTTCCAAAGTCTTTACACCCAGAACCTCCAGAATTCAACACAGTCATCAAATGGAGTAAACCATCCAGCTGTTCCGTGCTGGCACTCACAGCACTGCAAAGAGCAACGGCAGGATCCCAGGATGTGGGACAAGTGCTCTGCCAGGGCTGTGACAGTATTAGTATAATAGGGGTATTTTTACTAGTGTAATATAGATGTAATTATAGATGTTATATTTGTATTGTATTTTGTATCATATTTTATACAATATATATAATAGTATTTTTAATTGTATAGTATTAGTAACTATGGGCTTTGTGAGGTCCTATGTGCTGCAGCCATCATACAAACAGCAAGAATTGCTCTACAGTTCACAGATGTGCCACATTTATACGAAAAAAACCTGAATTTTGTACTTTTCCGTCCTTTTATTTACATCAGAGTCATTACTCTGTCAGTTATTGCACTATATATCCTCCCACAATGGCTCCACTACAGGAGTACAGGCTAAAGTTTAAATATTTTGAATAATCACTGATGTGAATGAAGATTCTGAGTGTCTCACATCTTAACTTCTCTGAAATACAATCAGTGCAGAGGAGTTGGAAGCATCGACACTCAGAACCACAGCGAACGCCTGGCACAGCAGGATTTTTTTGCTTTTTCAAAATTTTGATTGAAAAACTTCTCACCACAGAACATAAATGTGTCATAGGACTTCCATTTATAAATTAAAGTACTGCATTTGTCCCTTTTTCCTATGTTTTTATTTTTATTGTTTTCAGACAGCAGAGATTATCATCTGCTATTGACTGATGCTGGCAATCTATAACATGTTCTTATCATATTTACATTTACTCTTTGAGTGCTAGAGCAAAGGCATTCTTCCCAATAACAAAAAACCAGACCATGTGTTTCCTTCTCTTACTGCCTTCAGTAGTGTACAAGAACTTGTTAAAAAACAACTGCCCCCATTAGGGACTGCTAGTACAGAAGTGATAAGAAGTTCTTCAAATTCCGTCTCCACATTTTTCTAATTGGGGAATCTGGCAAATCCCAGTAACCATTCTCAACACTTCACAGGTTTCCTAACTGACCCCAAAAGTTGCCTTTTATCTTTCTGAAGTGAACCTTTATAATTCATGGAGTCATAATAAAAATTATACAAACTGATGAGTTACTAGAGCAGCACAAGCCAATGAGCAGCACTGGTTGTAATGGATAGTCCCACTCATTGTGGGATAGCTGGAGACCGAACATTTGACGTCACATTTACAAACATTTTATTTCTTCTTACTGTCTAGGTTTGAATATAAAGCAAAAGGTTAGGAAGGAATACTGATAAAGCGCACACTGTTACAGACGCACAGGACAGCGATTTAACAAGCGCTTCAACATGTATCTTTAATACGTGTTTCAACCCCACTGATTTCTTTGGGACTGAAGTACATGATTAAAAGCTTTGCAGAGCAGGGAACAGTTACAGGATTCCACATCCATTTCCAGTTGGTGTATGTACTTTACAGCAGATAAAGCGTCAGACAGCTCAGACAATCAAAGTGCTTCAGTTCCGCCTTCAGAAATATTTTCCATAGTACCTGGCATTACAGAGAGGACGTAGGTCTTAATCTGCTCTCATTTTTCCTCAGCCATCTGTTGCTTCTTGGATTTACAACTTTAAAAACAGACCGACAAGTTAAGGAAATTCTTGTCCAATTAACATGAAGGCTTTCAGCCTTATCTGAGGCTTTTCGCTCATGTCAGCACAGGAAGGACATTCCCACTATCTGAATAAGCTCAGTTTTCCCAGCCACTGCTACGTCCTCCGAACATCCATTTCAGACCCATAAGGGCAAGGAAAAAGGAAAAAAAAAAAGTTAAAAAAGTAAAAAGACACTTGAAAAGTCAGGCAGAGCTTCTATAAGAACACTGGTCATGCCATGGCAGAGTAGGTACAGTTCATTGGTTTGGGGGTTTTTTTGTGGGGGTTTTTTTTGGTTGGTTGGGTTTTGGGTGGATTTTTCATGTTTTGTTTGTTTGTCTTCCTCAGGAACAGCCACCTCTCTTTGTAGGAACAGTTCAGACAATCTCCCGTTCCCGAGGAACCATGGGATCTCATGGTGGTGACCATGGACATGTGTTTTGCAGCTACAAATGCAGGGTGAAGGCTGTACTACCTACAGACCCTCTGGCACACCGTGAATACACCAGCTCTGCTGGGCCACACCACAGGGAGACAGGCCCTAATTAAAAGGGACGTGTATTTGCATGCCAACAAGCCTTCACGTATGGCCAGCACAGAACTAGAGCAATTCTAACTTGCTTCAGAAGCTGAACTAGTCCCAAAATCAGATTAAGGTTCAGATTGGATCTTGGGAACAATTTCTTCCCCAAAGGGCTGTGGGGCATTGGAACAGGCTGCCCAGGGCAGTGCTGGAGTCACCATCCCTGGAGGGGTTGGACAGACGGAGATGAGGTTCTCAGGACATGGGGCAGTGCCAGGGGTGGGTTATGGTTGGACTCCATGATCTTGAGGGTCTCTTCCAACCAAAATGATTCTGTCATTCTGTTCTATGATTCTATCAAGCAATCATAAAACCAGCTCCAATCAGAACAGCACAGCTTCTCCTCCAGCACCTGTTCCCTGGCCAGGGCTCCTCTCCATTCCTCTTTTCATCAGGAAATAACAACCTCCGACACAGAACGGGGCAGATGAACAGAGTCCTCGCGCTCACGGCTGCTCTTTTGCTGCAATCACAGACAGGCATTAGAATAAAACATTGCCACAATTAACAAATCTGCCTTAGTTTCTTCACAGTATTTTACTAGCAGGAATATTTAAGAGGATTAAGAAACAGGAATACTGTAGGGTGCTCATGGAAAGGGAATTTTGCATTTGCAACACTGTTTGTGTCACAGATTTGATGGAGAATTATGTTCTTATTAATAAACAAAACAAACACGTTCGGTCAGTTATGAATTTCAACCAAAACAAATAATTACCAAATAACTAAAAAGAAAGCAGCTCTGAAGAACTGACAGACTAAAACCTATTACAAGTCAGTGAGAGAATTTGTACTTGTCTGAAAGAACTTAACTTTCCTGATGGATACAGCAGGAAAAAAACAAAGGTGGTTTCACTGGAAGAACAATTGCACTGAAAAGCCTAATAGCAAAATTTTCAAAGGCACCTTCATGACCTTGGAATCAATCCCCTGTGACTTTTCCAAGTAAAATTATGCTTTCCCTATTTATGTCAAGTGAGAAACAAAACTCTGATTTTTAAGCTATTTCCAAGTTACTATTTAACGTGCCCTAAAGCCTTTTCAAAAATTCACAAGAAAGCAACTGCTTGAACGTACCAAATGCTTTTCGAACTATAGAAATGATGGCTAAATGCAAAGCAACACAATCTGGGCTTGTGTGTGTCTTCATTCCCGGTTGGGAAGAAGGTAAAAGTGGACAGGGCAACACCAGGACAGTGTCCAGCTACCGCCCAGAGAGCCTGGCCAGGAGGGGATGACCTGGCCCTGTGCAAAATTTATTTCATTTAGAGGTCAAAGTCCAAGATTAAGTGATTGCCCATGCTTTTTAATAAGACTTGATGAACTAGACAGGGCAAGAAACTTCAAATCTCATCCTTAAAAAAAAAGAGATGTCATTTTTTTTATCAACTACTTCTAAAGATTAAAAACCCCAAATTTCCCCTGGACACATCTCTGCTCAGATTTCTGTCAGGTTCAGTCATCCTACGTCAAAACAGAACGAGTAAAAAGAAAAACAAAGTGTTTGAGGGTCTGACATATATTAAAGGTACTTTAGTCGATGAATGGAACACTAGAATATGATTGGCTTGTGTAGGTAACAAAAAGAAAATGTAACTTAAAGGAGGGGAGCCAAAGCTGTGCTATTTGAAAGTGCTATAAGCCTCAGAAGGTGGATTTAATACAGCAGATATTGGGAGAGGATTCTTGGCAGGGACACAAATTCTGAGCACTGACAAGCAGGGTCAGTAAAGGGTAAATGTGCAGAAAACTACCTAAGACTTCAAAAACAAACTACCCGCTGTGGTTTGCTCTGACTAGTGCAGGAACGGTAACATTTTTTTCATTAATATTGAGAAAGCTAGTTTACAAAACTAGTCCTGAATTTTGAAAGCATCCTCAGGAGTGTTGTTTTTGTTCATGTGCTCTGGGTAGTTTTGACCATCCAAGTAAGGAAACAGAGCAGGGTGAGAGCTGTCGCGCAACCTAGGAACAAACAGCAGATACCAGATACTGGGACGCTTTCATGCGCTCAAGTTCACTGGCAAAAAAAAATAAAAAATCAGCACAGCCTCTTTAGGTACAGGTAATTTTAGCTCATTTTGGTAACTGGTTACAAAAAGAAGAAAGCATGAGTTTTCCCACAAATACTCTTTTTTTTCCAAAGCATGACCACTCAACCAGCAACGTGATCTGGCATTTATTATTTAAGCCAATAAATATGCCCAGGTGAGACCTCACTCTACAACACTAATGACTATTAAATTTATGATTCAAGAAACATATGGGGGAGGGGGGATTTAGAAGAAGTAGAAAGAGACACAAGCATGGTTACCTGGTTCTATTCGTTCCACACTAGTGATAGAAAAGAGCGAGATGTCAGTGCCCAAAGAGGGATAATTCCAGGTACACGCTGAGCATCCACCTCCCCTTGTCAGCAGCATCTCACCCCATCTCACACACAGCACGTTCTTGCCCTGAATTGCCAATTAGCAAAAATAAACTAGCTAGGCAATGAAGTACACACAGCTCTCGTCTGCGTACACTGCGACACGGTAAAGATCTCAGCGCTGAACACCACGGGCCGTGTGCTTTGCAAAGCAAAGAACCAGAAGTCATTAGAGCAGGGGTGTCAAACTCATTGTCACCAAGGGCCACATCAGCCTCGTGGTTGCCTTCAAAGAGCTGAATGGAATTTTAGGGCTGTATAGATGTAGGAGTAGTTACATTTATCCAGTCTTAAAATTCCATTCAGCCCTTTGAAGGCAACCATGAGGCTGATGTGGCCCCCGGTGAAGATGAGTTTGACACCCCTGCACCAGACCTTTGGCAGTGGCACAAAGGGATTTTGAGTCCTGACACCTGCTAATACCAAACACACCAGGTAGCAGGTCATTTGTTCTACAGATAGACAAGGATGAGACAGAGATGCTCCTGGGGTTGAGGAGGACTCGGTCACACCACCAGGTCCCTCACCACAGGCACCAAGTGCACATTTCAGACTGCCAAGCGCACTCCTGAGGAGAAGAAAAGCAGCTCAGCTATTTTCTATCCCAGCTTTTGCATTAACGGTTTCCAGGGAAGGGTATTTTCTGACACAGCTGAACTGCAGAGTCGTGAGCAGCCACTTTGCAGTTTATTTACTATGGGAAAAGAACTGTTGAGCAGAAACCTCCCAAAACCCAGCAGCTTTTAACTGCTAATGAGGTATCTGGATAGTCACTGGTAAGAAAATAATGGAGTTATTACTCTGTTTCAAGATTATATGTTCAAGGACTCTGGCAAGTGCTAATTCTGTACTGAAATACAATGTGCATCTGCTTTTTACCCTGTTTCTTTTCTTTTTTTCAAAGCACCCAGCATCCTTTTAATTATACAAACTTTCAGTGAATACATAGTACTGAACGTTAATTCCAGAATATGTTTTAGTAATAGCTATAGCTTATTCTTATTAAGCAGATGTTATTTTCAGCGTTTCACTCCCTTTTGTCTTCTCTAGCTTCCACCACACAGTCAATTGGCTTTGGCTAATAACAAAACAAACACATTTCACCATTTGCAAAATACACATCAAGTATATTCTAGAATCTGAGCAATTAAGAGGAGACACACAGTTCGGAGTTATTACCTCTGTACCACATTTATGTTTTTTTATTTCCGGCAGCAGTCCCTGCATTTATCGAGGTTTCTCGGCAGTAACACAGTATTTCATAAACCTCGGGCAGGCCCCTTAAGAGATCTGTGTCTTTTACATGAGATAATGTAAGCTCGCTTTCTACTTGCTTGGAGCAGGTCGTTTTGGGAAGCACCCAAACTCACTGCAAAGCATTTCCTTTCCATGCCAGGAGGCACGTTTGAAGCGTGTGCCCAAGGCCGGGCAGGGGTGCAGGTGCTTGGAGCGGCACTGGCGCCACACGGGACGTGGCTCAGCCCATCGGCTCAAACACGCGCTGGGCAAGAGATGCAGGAGCGCTGCAGAAATTCGAGCGGAAAATCATCTCATGTGTCCTAGATCTAGGATCGTGGATGGGTCAAATGACACCCATTCAACTCTTGAGATCAAACAGGGCTTTATTCTTTCAGATTTTTGGCCCCTGTGTGTGAGAGCATGTTGCAATATCATGTTTTTTAAAGTGCAATATGCATGAAGTTGTATTTAAATGGTCTGGCATGTAGGGTATTTTTATGAAGTTCACTTTTCCCTTTTGCTTTTAATCTGTTTTCTACATTTTTTTTCAGCATGCTTTTCCTTCTAATTTATTAGTTTATTATTCTATTTTTAAAATAAGAAATATTTCAACTTAGGAGTTTCTAACGTAACACATGTGAAAATTAGCAACGGACAAACCTCAAGCTGTTTAGAGAGTCTGATCAAGCTCGGAGAAGCATCCAGAAGTTCAGAGGCTTATCCAAAACTAATTGGAACATTTCCAGACCTCTTTGGTCTAGACAGAGGCGCAGGAACCTACTGGCTCGGGACTCCTACCACTGACTGGGCTTGTCTCTCGCTTGGCTGCTCCCGCATGGAACATCCAGGACCACAGAATCCCAGAATGTCAGGGGTTGGAACGGACCTCAAAAGCTCATCCAGTCCAATCGCCCCGCCGGAGCAGGAACACCCAGATGAGGTTACACAGGAAGGTGTCCAGGCGGGTTTGAATGGCTGCACAGAAGGAGACTCCACAACCTCCTTGGGCAGCCTAAGCCAGGCTCTGGCACCCTCACCGAGAAGAAGTTTCTTCTCATATTTGAGTGGAACCTCCTGTGTTCCAGTTTGCACCCATTGCCCCTTGTCCTATCACTGGTTGTCACTGAGAAGAGCCTGGCTCCATCCTCCTGACACTCCCCCTTCCCATATTGATCCCCATGGACGAGGTCACCCCTCAGTCTCCTCTCCTCCAGCTCCAAAGCCCCAGCTCCCTCAGCCTTTCCTCACACGGCAGATGCTCCACTCCCTTCAGCATCTTGGTGGCTGCGCTGGACTCTCTGCAGCAGTTCCCTGTCCTTCTGGAACTGAGGGGCCCACAACTGGACACAATATTTCAGATGTGGTCTCACCAGGGCAAAGTAGAGGGGCAGGAGACCCTCTCTGACCTACTGACCACCCCCTTCTCATCCACCCCAGGTCCCATTTGCTTTCCTGCCCACAAGGGCCCAGTGCTGGCTCATGGTCACCCTGCTGTCCCCAGGATCCCCAGGTCCCTTTCTGATGAATGTACTGAATAGTACTGGTCCTAGTACTGACCCTTGAGGGACTCCGCTAGATACAGGCCTTCAGCTGGACTCTGCCCCAGTTTTAAATCGGACCTTGCTGGCTAGCACACACGATACACAAGCAAACCCTTTTCTCTAGGCAAACACAGGGCACTCAGGACACTATTACACAAAACAAACATGTTTGAGTCCCAGTGGAAATGGCAAGACTTCAAACACAAGCCCAAGGGCTCTGCTTCACAGAAACACTTTGTCAAATTTAAGCTCTGTGGTATGATTAAAATTCACCGTCCCCCTCACCTGCTCTCGTTATGTTGTGAAGGAAACATTTAATGCCTTAACACACATTTACATATGCAATATCTATTTCATCCTACACATTCTAGCGGTGTATGCCACGCATGCAAGTAGGGCAGATACTCATAGGTAACTTTCCCATGACAACTTCATAAAAACCTGAGCCCATAAACCATGATGTCACCTAGAACTCTGTCACCTACAACTCATGCCACCCCATGTTTTGGGGGGCCAGACCCTTCATTCTACAAAAAAAATCACATCTCATCCTGAAATCTGATCTACCTGATACAACCACACTGGCAAGGTTCCTCTTGCAAATTGTGGCAGTTCCTGATGTTTTCTAAGGAAATGCAAACTATCAAATACCAACACTTTTCTCAATATCACAGCTCTGCTTTTCTGTCTTTGGCCAGCAGGATTAAATTCATGACAGCACAAATTACAATTTTGCAGAAGTTTACCAAGATGAAGCTGAAGAAGTTAATGCAAGTTTCTTGTGATTTGCAGCATGCTGAAGGGAAAACAGACTGAAGAAAAACTCAATAAGCTGATGTGCGGCAGCGAAGCAGACAGGGTGAAGGACACACACTGATTTGCAGAACAATGCCCATTAATGAAGAAATCATATTATACAGATCAACAAAACAGAAGTAAAGGGCAATTGCAGGGAGAGGCCTAAGAAGATTATTTCCATAGATTATTACAATGCTCCTCGGGGGAGGGTGAGGATGAGGAAGGACTTCATCTGCAACAGGCACATATCCACTGGATGACAGAGCTCACAACCCCAATTCCGCAGTGATTCAGAGGTTTTACTGAAATATTCTATATTAGGCAACACAACTACTTCAAAACCCACAGATTTTATTCCAATTGATATATTAGTACACCTCAGTGAGCTCAAGAGCTGTTCATCTTTTAAAATAAGAAATAATTAAGCCTCGAGTGGCATACCATTAATCTACAGAATTTACTCCAGCAGGCAGTCCCATGGCTGAATTCTGAAATGAGGGCGGAGCATTTTTATGAGCATTAGCAACATTTGTGGTTAGACATTAAAGCACTAAGACCTTCTACCACCTGAATTCAGAAGATTATCTGCAAAGCTTTGTTTAGAAGTCCTAGATGGAAGAGGAGGGGCTGAAATGAACATGTTTTTCTTGAGGCTTTCACATTCTTCTAAACATTCATTTATTAACAATCCCCACCAGTAAATTGCCAGACCTACTAGGCCAACAAGACAAAAAGTTGCAAGTCTTGCTCCAATATAGTTCAGAGAAATGACAGATGTTTCATCATATGACAGCCAAAATTCTCAAAAGCACTTCAACAGATGATAAAATAAATAGAGCTACTCCTGGATTTATTTATATCCACTCAAATTCAGAGCAAATGACTGTACAAAAGATACATGAACCTTCTTTTTTTCAGAAAAATATGTAAATTAGAAGAGCAGAAGGCTGGAGTCCAAATCATTATGTGCCATCTGTGTCCGTGTCCATGACCAAATTTTATTTATCAAAGAGACTTACTCATGCTTTCCTGGAAAAAGAACTCAACCTCTAAAGTTCTTGGTTGTCTTTAGGGAGCTTCACCCTAAGAAATTGACATTCAATGCTAAAAAAGATCCTTAGGCAGATTCAGATGTTCTGTCCACTGGAAGATAAACAGACACTGGAAATGGCAAAACTGACTCCAGTGTCCAATTGCTGCTCTTCTGCTCCGATTATTTAAAAAAACAAAACAAAAACACCAGAGTGCACTAGCCTTCACCTTTTTTTTTTTCCTTCTCTCTTATAAATCTTCTTTTCTGGCCATGAACTCTTACAAACCCTTGTCAGTATATTAGTTTTCCAAGACAGCTTCAGTATGAACACCAAGTTGTGTTGCAAGTTCTACGACACTGCTGATTTATTCCCTCTGCTGGGAGCCCTGAACTCCCTATCCAGGTCTAATTGTCCACTGTGGTAAACGCAGTGAGGTTTAGAAACTGCAGAGTTTCCCAGTCTCTCCACGTGCAGGTGGTGCCTGATGCCATGCGCAGAATAACAAGAGTGGCTGCAGAGTTCCCAGGATCGTGTCGTGATTCATTCATCTTCAGACATTCTGGAAGAGAAGCATCCAGCACTGGCCAGAAGCCGAGTGGAACGACTATTCATTGAGGGCTTTTTTTATTCCCAAAAAAATATTTTAAACATTTTTCATTTTTCCAAATATCAATTCAGCTTCCGCCCTCCTTTTTCTAGAGCTTTGCCTCTGAGGGGGATAACGACACTTGTGTCTGACCCTGACATTCCAAATGAAATGAATTATGCACCCGGTGACACGAGCTTCCCAGAACAATCACTAGAAGAGCATTTGGCCTTTTTAAAAAGAGGTGATTTGGATGTCTGGGTAGGTCTTGGAGCATGTTAAGCGGCAGCCCCACCAGAACTGCCTGCCACGCAGCAAAGTGCCTGCTTCATCACACATTATCTTTCTTTTTTCACAGCTCACTATTCAGAAATATCAGCCGCACCAGTGAAAGGGTTTCTGCCGTGAATGGAGACAACCATCAGCACTTCTCTTGCAGGCAGACCAGTGGGTTGGGACCAACCCAGAACCAGCATGAGCCACAGCCCTGTCCCTTAGGGCTGAGCCTTGCCAGGCCGGGCCTTGGCAGGCCAAACCTTGGCAGGCTGAGCTGAGCCTCAGCCAGGGCGTCTGCCTGGAGCCGGCTCTGCCAGCACATCCCCAACCCCACGGGGAAGGCAGGAACCACCCACCTCCCAAATCTTCAGGCTGGAAAGACATATGGTGCCTTGTCCAGGAGAATCAAGAAAAGGCAGCTTTCCCTGCCCTTGGACAATTCCTTTCCTCGTTTTGTAGTGAAACTATGAGTTCAAACACTATGAAAAATGGGGGGAAAAAATCCTCCAGTATTTGCGAGGCAAACTGCGGAGATATGTTTCCACAGCATTCAACACTTACAGCACCCCAGCCTGGTTGGGGTTTCAGGACCTCTGTAGGTCCCCCAGCCCAACCCCTGCTCATGCAGGGTCNCTGGTCCATTCTCTGACACCCACCCTGAGATATTGATCCCATTGATCACATCCCGCTCAGCTTCTCCAGCTCAACAGCCCCAGCTCTCTCAGTCTTTCCTGATAAGAAAGATGCTCCGGACCCCTCAGCGTCTTCATAGCTCAACCTTTTACTACAGACAAAATACAGCCACATCCAGAGCACAAGAAAGCCCCGAGGTGTTCAGGAGAGCTCGCTATGGGAGCTCAGTGCAAAGCACTGGAGGTTGATGTAGGAAAGGCAAAACAAAAGGAGTGACCCCCACAGGGCTCAAGGGCAAATTAATAATGAGAAGAGGCTACATCATTTTGAGTTTAAAACTGTTACAGTAGAAACATTACAAGGAAATGGTATTTGGTCTTCTGCAAAGACAGTTTCTACCAAGGCGCTCACAAAACACTGGCACAAGCTTCCCCTCACCTGTTCCAGACCTGGTTTCCATTCAGTTGGCAGTAAAATTTTTTCTTACCTCAATACATTGGATAAGTTGAAGTATATATCAGAATTAGATTCCCACAAGGGGTGAAAACTTGGTGCTGTTATATACAGAGGAGATGTTTGTCAGGTCCTGCAGGCTGCACAGTTGGGACCATATACTGTGCACAACACAACATTCGTAACTATAGTGGGTTCAGCAGCAATTTTGCCATTGTTTTAGAAGATTTCAGATAACCTGTTGCTGCAGCCTTGTGCAGAGATGAAGCTGTGGCAGCTCACCCCTGCTGAGGATCCAACCCCTGATGGACCCCAGACACCTCTCGATGGCTTTGCAGTGCAATCCATGTGGTTTAGATCAGGTCTGAATGCCAAAACAGGGACTGTGCTTCTCTGACAAAGGCCCCAGAAAAGTGCTCGAGTCTGAAGACACTTTAGTTTGGTCAGCTGGATTTGCAGAGCACTGAATTTACAGAGGAAAGGACATGTATCAAAGTAAATTAACCATGAACACACAAAATACAACTCACAGATATAGCGAGAAGGTAAAAAAGTCAAGGGGTTTTGTTTAAAACAAGTGAAGAGAAAACATATCGAAAACACTACACCACGGTCTAAGTGGAGAGTATCGCTCTGTCTTCTTCACACTGTTATCTCGACTCCCTTTGGCTAAGCCAGGTCTCTAACCTTCTCTTCCCATATGTCACTGATAAAACACTCCTTTTGCCCCCAAAGTACATCAAATTAATTTGCTTCTCTCTTTTGGCTTTTTTATTTCACCTGCATCCCCTTCTGAGATAACATTATTAAAAGTAAATGTAATTAAAAGCAGTTTCCACAGTAGCATTGAAACGAGGCCAAGGAGACAAGAGGGCACGGTACAAATGCCGCACAGAGGAGCTCACAGGCTGTGCTGCCATCGCTCTCTGACTCCCTTTTGTACTACCACACTATCAAGCAGACAGAATCATCACCTACAATAGAGCAGTATGACTTGAAACTTAATAGGTATAAGAACAGCTGTTATCATTTTCACTATTAAGTCTAAAATTTATTATTTTAACATAGCTACCAGCACAGAGCAAGGCTTTTCAAGCACTAGGGAACAATGAATTACATTGGGCCACTCAATGACTTCAGGGCATCGCTCATTTAGGAGGAATAATGAAGACAGACAGCGTAAATCAGGCATGTGGCAAACCAAAGGAGAACACTCTCTATCTTCTGAAGCTCATTACAGTTACTAAAAACAGTTACTAGTTTTCATCTGAAGCCTTCGTCTCCCAACAACGAAAGCAATCCTTACATATTTTGCTTCCAGATCAACAAACCCAAGTCTTGCTCCCTGCGTCCATGTTGTCGCACACACAGCTTTAGGGGTATTTTGCTGATGTTTTGGTTTTGATTTTTGGTTTTGTTTTTTTTGTGGGACAGGACTTCTATCTAGCCCCACCTTGCAAGATCCAGACATCTCCCGCTCTAAGCATATGGGTGGTTCTGCCAAGGTCACTGGAATCATCTGTGCTTAAGTAAAACAACAGAACTACTCAAGCACTACTTAAACTAGGCCATGTGTTTAAGTTTCTGGCTTAATAGGGTCTCCCTGACATCACCTCTCTATCACACCTTTTCCTTGTTACTTACACCCAGAGCCTCAAATAATTGCAAGAATAACTGCAAGAAATCATGTAGATGAATTTACTGTCAAAAGTTGTATTACTGAAGTGAATAGTAGCGTTTTTATGAATGAACTGAGCAGGATTTGACACTTCTAATTATTTGTCTTTCTCAAACTGGAGATTTGCCTTAGAAAATAAATTTTAAAACTGCCAAAACAAAGGGATTCACACACAGAAAAGCAAAACTCCCGATTTTCCACAATTTTTTGACCTAGTCTACTGTTATGAGAGCCCTGAGTGATAATTACTGTGGGTTCCCAAGCACAACTCAACTGCAAATCCTCCTGACACCAGCACCAAACCAACTTCTTTTGAAAACTTCCACATAATCTACAAAACATACTGCTACTCCATCCAGCTCTACTACATCAGTTTGTTATTGACCTTGAATGTATTTATTTGTGTTGGCAACGAAAGTAGTTCAATATTTTAACATCAGTTGAGTTTTCAGTATATCAAAGGCCATGACAGCCCAGTGATCCATCCTCTAACTTTTGCACTGAAAATTATCTAACGTAGCATTAGTATCTCTCAGGATGATCACAAGTCACATTTTTCTTGTCTGCTTGGCCTGTGCTCCAGGCACACAGCAGTGGGGCCAAATACTGCACAAAGAATTCAGATCCACTCAAACGTGTGGCACATCTTAAAGCTCATTAGTATCTAAGAAAGGCCACTCAACCTTGCGAGGACTGCAATGAAAACCAGAAGAATCCAGATAAAAGTGTGGAATCTTCTTGAAGAAATATTCAATATTCAACTTCGATTAAGTGCCAAGCACCTGTTAACCTATTATTTTTTCACTTAATATTCCATGAAAAATGGAAAAACTTTCCAACAAGTTCCCATAGCCCACTGTTTGACACCACGTGGACCTGCGGTGTGTTTTGATTCCACGAGATGCATGTTATGCAGAATTACGGACAGCAAGATGCTCTTAACGAAGGTGATTAATGTGAGGCTTCTGTATGGAAACCCACTCACAGGGCTTTAATAAACGGTTGTGTTGTTTAATATCATAAGCAAAAGCACAAATCCACATTTGAAGTGTGTATTCCCAGCAGTACCAGCGAGAGCTCTGTGGAAGCTAATACACCCCTACCCTCCAGAAACAGACCCAGAAGGACCAGATCCACCAGGAACAGATCCAGAACTCAACTAACACATTTTAGAGAGGTTCCAGAGCTGGGGAGAGCTTCTTTCATTTCTCCATTGAATCCCTAGCTTTACACTTGTCCTGGTTTTGTTAAAAAACAAGTTTCTCTTTAAGTGAATTTTCCTTTCAGCTAAAGTCTTCCTAGTAACTGCAATTTTCTAAAGTAGGATACATGTTTTGCTAGACATAGCAATGGAATGCAAGGTCGCAGATAAGGATGCACGTCCCGCGAGAGGTGCAACTGAACAGGTGACTAAAACTGACCAACTAAGTATTCCATCCCATTCACGTGATACATCATATAAAAGCGAGAGATCATGAGGATCTCTCGTCCCTTTTCCCTACGGCCAACATTAGCAGAGGACCTTGCAAGTCGTCCCTGCGACCTGAGGCCTAGTGACAGACTGAATCCCGTTCCAGTTGGCTGCAGAGTCCAGTCCAGGACTCCGGGGTGCAGGCTCTGCTGCTGCTGGACCAGCGTTGATCTTTGTCAGGACTTTCAAGATTGGTTTTGTATATTTTGCATTATTTTCTCTATTTTATTAGTAACATTAGTAAAACATTTTTAATTTTTTTCCAACTCTCTCTCTTTCTGTCCTTCTTTGCCTTCCAATAGCCTGTATCTAAAAGGGAGCAGGGGGCAAGAAGCGGGTCTAGAGGGGAGAGTGGGTTAACGAAGCATCTGCCACGGTTTATTGCCACTCTGCAGTCAAACCTTGACAACACTGAAGTGCAGCTTTTCAACCTGCAGATACCTTGGCACTTTGGTTTTAAACTGACTGCTTAGATGTAAGAGAAGAATCATTATATGGAGTTTATATTGATTACTACTGGGCCTCCTTGCTCTTACCCTGAAGGGCATCGTGCATTGTTTAGATGTAATTTGATTTTAATAAAGAAAAACTTGTCCCACAATCTATTCAACTGCCTGGAGCGGATCTGTCCACCAGGAGAACATGATCCAGGAGATTATTTCAACTTAAGGGTACACCAATTAAAAAAACATCATCATTAACCACAGCAGTGGAGCTGTGCTGTTTCTGTTGTCTTCCATGGGACTAATCCAACACAGTTCCTAGAAAGAACTGAGAGCCCCACTTAAGTATCGTGAGTTTAGAGCTAAGGGACAGGCATTTGAGTAATTTCAAGGCTCTGTAAGTTGAAGCAAGCACGCTGCAGGAAGAGCTGCGGGCTCCAAGGGTGCTGAACACTGACTACACAGCTTCACCTTTCCTTGCACATCTCCAGGCCTGTACCTTTCAGATCGGGATTGCGATTTCTATCACAGTTTTATGGATTGTATGTTTTCCTTGCCTTACAAAGCGTTAAACATTAATTCTTCCATATCCACTGCAAAAATATTAAAACTGACAGAAAACCCATTTGCCTAGAGAAAACCAACGAGATAGAGTTAACAACACTAGGGATATACACAACCTTAACAGGTACAAAATACCCTCATACAATCTGTCCATTGTCTTTAAAAGCTAAACTGGTATCTGTGTTGATTTATCCCAGATGGAATAAAAACCCCACAGTAACCTACATCTGGTACAAGTATGTCCAACCAAATATTAATGAGGAAGAGCTTTTCCTCTGACTGGTGTGCACAATGAAAGTGCAGTTACAAGAAAGGAAATATGGTACATCCAAGAGAACATATGTTGGATTTGTGATGAATTGTCTGTGACACTAATCCCTGCATACAGCAACCAGACTATTGACTAATTATTGTAATATAATAGAAAATGAAACAAGAAGAGCCTATCTGGTAAAGTGAAATCATAGGCTTTTCACATAATCTTGCAATTTGCTACCTTCTCATATTCTCCCCACTCACTTGCCAAGACAAATCAGTTAAAATCAACAGAACCAGAGTAGCACAGCAGAGATCTGGTGTGTTCTTCCTAAACGTGAAACTCATCAAATCTTTCGGGTTTATTTATATATACCGATTCTTGAGAACTATGGAGTGGATTATTTCCAAACTGGAACTCATTACTGTATGTCTGAAGCTTAATTCAGCTTCCCAGAAAGGTGCATGCTATGAGATTGTTCTCCGTAAAGAAAAGACAGAAGCGTAGCACAATGTCATGTAAAAAAGAGTCTGGTTCAAATGGACACAAAATACGAGTTTTGTGGAGCTATTTTCAAAATGGTTTAAACTCACCCTTTTCTCTGCCATATCCTGATACTTTAAATTCGAATCCTGTTTGATTTAGTATGCCTATCAAGCACTTCAAGCAGATCCTCAGCCCTCTGCCTTGTCCTGCCCAAGCTGTTTCAACATATTATGTTATTCTGATCTGCATCAGTCTACTCATCATAATCTCCAGCCTTACATCACAGTTAACACACTTTGCTATTTTTCACAATCCCCCCAAATTATTTCATGAAACTTTTAAAAAATGCAAATGACAATACATTTGGAGGAGTCCTTAAGGTACTCTCCCCACCAAGTGAAACGCTGGTAATTGTCATCAAACCCCACTTGGATATTCATGGTAATACAAGGGAAAAACAAGTCTCCTGGTTGCACAATGTTATCCCCAGTTTGGTGGATCCTTCTGCACTGTGGGTACCAGCCAGGGAGCTGATACTGAATTTGGGAGCACTCTGATCTCTACACTTTCACTACCAGTGAGCTCACTTGTTAATGTTTTCTAGCAAAGAGTTCTGCTAGACCAAGAGTTCAGCAATCAAAATGAGTCTTGCAACCTGTGACTTCCATGTATTTTATTTCCTGATGAATCCACTTAATTTCTAAGAAAAACAGAGGCAGACTATTTCTGTAACTATTCCAGTTGATAGTTTCTAATTTCTTTAGCTATAGTAACTATTTCACAGTATTTCAAATATTTGAGAATAAATGATCCATGCTATGCCTCAAACACAGCAAATACAACCTCTGAGCAGGTCAGGTAATGTGTGGCAGCATCCCGGCTGTGTTTCTGCCCCTGGTTTGCAATGCAGTCTTGGGCAGACAAACTCCTCAGAGCAGGGACCCCAGAAGTCCATTTGAACTCCAGTTGAAATCAGGGCCAGTTTCTGATGTTCATGTAGCCTGAAAACGGGGCTGTCCAGTGAGCCACACCTGAAATGTAACTTAACGGATACCTGCAGGAAAATTAATGCATCAAAATTAATAGAAAATATAAGGTTTCTGTAAATAACGGTCTACATTTATGACAAGCCTTCCAAAAGCTCTCCACCTGAAGCAGCGAATAATAAGGTTGCTATTAACATGGACACAAAGAGAATAATAGAAAGATATTTTTTGTATGTGTGTTTTTCTTTCACCAGAAAGCAGTAGCTCAGTTAAAGCCTGGGGTGCACCTGACAGACCTCCAAACAATTGCAAAAATAACAAGGATAGATGCATTTCCTGTGAAAAACGGGCAACTCGGATCATCCACGTGCAAAGAAACCTGTGTTTGCTTTTCTTAGCATCCTCTTCTGAAATGCGATACAGAGAGATGGCGATGACAGAAGGTGTGAGTGACACAAAATGTCAACACAACATCAGACTGCACCGAGTCACTGAATAACCACGCAGGTCCTCGGTCAGAGAAACCCTACCAAGGTTATGAAATTCACAGTGTAGCAAAGTATACGTTTTCAAGCATGTCGATTGAAAAATACCTCAGAAGTACAGCAGTGTTTCTCGTACTGCAAAAAGCCACCCCTCGTGGTTGGTACTCTGTGGTATCAGAAGAAAGAATTCAAACCTGACTGCAACGTTAGGAACCGTTCATCGTTAACACAGCTGGAAGAATCCCAACTGACTTCACGGCTGTACTCGTAACAGTTAATTTTTCTAGATACAGGCTCAAGCCTAAAGTCACGTCTGGATCTGAATACTGCACACCCCATAACTCGAAGCACTTGGGCTTCAGCCAGCTCCTATTGATGAGCCACTGCTACCCTGAGCTCAGGACGTACGAGTCCACATGCAGAATATCCATTACGCTGGACACTCACAACCCAGGTGTTTACACAGCTCAGAGGCACGCACCTCAATGACAAAGTTGTTTCCTCCTGTGATCACCTTCCCATAAACACCTCAAAGAGCACAAAGTGTTTTCTCCAAGTCCCAGACTAGAGGGTACAAAACAAAACCACTGCCAGCCCTGCGACACCAAGTCTCAATGACCCACCAAACGCAGAAGACCAGCTGCCCTTGTTTCTAGAAAGCAAAGAGGTTTTCTCCCAAATAACCTCATCTTTGCGGATATCCACCTCATTTTCCTCATGCTAAGGATGAGGGTGCACTCCCAGCTCTTTGTTCCACTCTCCACACAAGACAAAGCTCTGTCAATGCAGACAGAGGAGGAAAGGCCCAAAATCCACATTCAAATTCAATATTTCAGTACCTGCCAGGCTAGAGATGCAGTTAACTCAGGTATCTGAACTCCTAAATGCTCCATAAAACATGGACAACTGGATACGTACGTGGCCTAAGTGGGAGCAGAATTTATCACAGCCACGAACTAGTAAGGCACATGCAGGAGCTCAGCGAGGAAAAAAATGGGTGAGAGGTCGCTTTTCACTGCAGTAAATGGCAAGAAAAAATAACTTTTCTCTCCAAGATTGAGGAAGAGAATAATACTAGAAGAACGGTTTTATTTTAAATCTCTGCCATTTAGTTAGATTTACTAAAATGTGGGGGGTTTTTTTCATTTTAAAGCAAGGATTAGTAGCTGGCTACATACTTTCTGGGGAGAAGCTGATCAACTCTGTCCCTCTGCATCGAGCATCAGACATTTTCTGCTGTGTTTGTACAGGCAAGTTTAAACCCAAGCCTATGGGAACTGAAAGCACCTTCCCAGTTGGCTAATGGGCAAAACCAATAGGAAATAGATTTCCTGGCCCGCAAAGATGACAAAACAGATTCTGCCCTGAACATTGGTACATAAAAAATTGGTTAAAACAAAAAGAGACAAAATACTTTGCTAAGTAATAATCAGGAGAAAATTCAGATCATAAGAATAATTTCTCACTAATACTTTCAAATTCCTTGAAATTATATTTATTCTAAAATTTTCAAAAACTACAATTCTTTAAGATGTCTTCTAAAATAATTTTGAAATTGTCAAAATGCTCCATTGTGGAAGTATCTGTAGCAGTACTCAAGTACTTATAGAACCAATTTTAAATTATTTCATCAAAAGTTTCCAGTTCATAACATGGATTTTTTAAATTAACTACAAAATAATTTCTTGAACAGTTTCCAGCTCAAACTGTGCAATATCTAAAAACGTAAATAATAAGCAAACTGATGCAGGCCAAAAGCTGAACCCCAGATCCAGCCCATTTGGGGAGCAATTTTCCTATGAGAAAACCTGCTCCAGAGGAGCTGCGGCTCCATGGCCACCACAGTGGAAGATGCTGCAGTTTCCCCACCACATCTCTTGACAATGCAACCAATAAAAATAACAAACTGTCTCACTATTTACAAAAGAAAGAGAAGTGGAGGCACTAGAGCCTTTCTCAGCTGGGGATTTTTTATTATTTTATTTTTATTTCCCTCTGCCTCCCCTGCAATGGCTCATCTTTGCCCAGAGGCCTCTGCACGTGAATATTGAGGAAACCAGGATGAAGCTCAACCGTAAAGCAAATCCCGCTGTACCCCCCATGACTGAAAATTCAAATGCGTACCTTAGACTTCTTGACATCTCTCACTGGGTTTTAAGGCTAATGTAATAAAGTTTATGTTGCTGTGTTTTTTAGGTTGCCATAGAAACATTTAAAAAAGCCACCCTGACCTCTTTACAGAAAGGACCTGATCCAGAGCCCCTAGAAATCCCTGGGAAGGCTGCCCCTGGCTTTGGACCAGGCTTATTTTCTAAGAATGTGCTGTAGGAACTAAGCCCCAGTGAGCATCACACCAGCTCAGCCCAAGGAAGAACAAGCCCCATTCCTCTCCTCCATCAGGGCTGTACCAAAGCAGACATTTTGCATTGAATTCTAATTTTATTTTACAAACTACAAAGCATACCAGAGCACTGGTGAAGCACATCCACTTAATATTTGAAATAAAGCATACTGGCTCTCTCCCATATTTTTTGGGTGGAAAGGGAAACTCAGTGGGTCATAGCAGGGTAATCTCTTTTTAATGTAGTGCTCTGTGCAAAATCCACACGAAGCCAGCCAAAGGAAGACAGATATTAATGATGTTATCTTGCCCACATACAAAAATAAAACATCAACAGCATTATTAATCTGCCTTGATGGCTGTCTCAACACTGAAATATTCCGAATTACAAGGTCTGGTAAAAGGGACAGAAAGAGTATTGCTAGAAATAAAATGCATTTTCCAATCCATGTTTATACGGTCTCCACTACCTTGGTATCTGGACTTTGTACATTTTTAACATGATTTTTCTATGTGGTAGGAAAATATTTATCCCCATTTTGCAGATGGGGAGTTAAAAGAAAGCAACTCACCCAGCAATGGCAACCAGAAGTACTTAATTAACATCAGGTTTCAAAATAGCAAAAAATTGCCTTTACAGTCATGAGTTTCAAAAAAACAATAAGTGTACTTTCTGTTCTTGTCCTTTGTTTGCTGAACCCTAAAACACTTATTGGCTTTTGTTCTCAAGCATCTCTGAGGAATAAAAAATTATTTTAAGCACGGGCAGGCAAGCATGTGATTTTTCTATACAAGGCCTTCAAAGAACAGGAGAAAACTCAGAATCTCATGAAATCAGAAACAATTGCTCCGCTTTGACCCGGACCTGTCTTCTTTACACCAGAGCCCTGGAAAACCAGGCTGGTTACTGCTGATTGCTGATTACTGCTGCATCTCAAGGATTCATTCCTCCTGAAGCAGCACCAAAGTGGCCCTGGAGAGCGGATCCTTGTGTTTCCTCGTGCCAGCTGCTGGGACTGCAGGAGGGATTTTTTTTTCCTTGCCTTTTTACTAACAAAACATGTATTTACACATGGAAATATGTGTTTGCATTTGCCCACAGGGTTTATTGTTTCTTCGTACAACGTTGTTTTCCACTGTTGCGAAAACTTCCATGAAAACATCAGAGCTGTTAAACAAAAACCACTTGAGCTTCTGTGCACTCGCACGACAGGTCTGGTAACCACAATAAGTTATTAAACCTGTGTATCAGCTCCATCTTGCCAGCCCCAAGCATTCAGAGTATGTTTAGGATTTATTTGTCCTTGCTTTTTGCTTTCTAGACACTACTGCTACTCTCATGTCACATTTTCCCTCAGCGAATGAAAGACCGAGAATACCTTCTGTCTTAATAAAGGTTTTGATCAAATTTATTGCTTTATCAGCTTTAAGAAGCAGGAGATTTGCAGGTGAGAGTGCTGGCATCGCTGCAGCAAATACCTTAATGCAGTAAATCGCAATAAGCCAGTCTAACCACATCTAAGAAAGAGAAAACATAGCCAGGGTTCAGAAGCAGCACCTGAATTGGGCAGCGCTTCCCGCAGAGGCGCAGGAACCATCCCCCGGTCACCACCCTCCCCACACTCGCTCTCCTGAGCTATTAAATTATCTACTCCAGACTTTGCCAAGGCAAAGAATGCTGCCCAGTTCATGCTCCCAGCTTTGCACATTCCCAAAAACCGTGTGCGACTTTTCCCTTGAGATACCGCAGTCCCTAATCAAGCTGAATCTAAATTTAAGAACAGCTTTACTTCTGTCTTACAAATGAGGGTATTCGATTAAATCTATAAATGAAATACTAAGGCTGCCACACAATCACCAAAACCATCTAAGGCCAAATTCACGTCACCTGAACAACATAGGAGTATTTCGTCGACGTGAGGGTTGTTTCAGTTCAACACACAGAAAGCTAATGCTTCAGATGGCTGTGAACCCCCAGTTCAAGACCTATCGAACAGCTGAAATTTCAAACCAGATCACAGACAGCAACTCAAACTTTTCATCTATCGCTCATCATTCCTCAAAACATGTTATAGAGATAAACCTTTCCCTAAGAAGTTCTACAGCATTTACCAAGTGGAGGAACTTCTCTTTTACTGAGCGATAGCCAGCATGTTCTAAGCATATGGTATCCAAATGCCCATTTGGAAACGGCATTTGCTCTCCTGGGGCAGGCACACACATACACCTCATAAAAACAGATTTACAAGTCAAAATCAGCTATGGTTTGGAATGCAGGGCCTTTTCCGTGGACACTGCAGAGCACGAGGTGCTCTCCAGATGTGCCTATTGTAATAAAATGCACACTTGCAGGAACAACCACCGGCTAATTCATTATGGCTTCCCACTTATGCAATCATATTATAGAGCATAAAATCATTACGGCTTATTCAAAGGGAATGCAGTGGGGGCACAGCTTGCTGTTCACTCATTATTCCACCTAATTAGCACCACCACGGCAATCCTGGAGTGACGGTCACACAAAAATAGTTGTTACACACCACACAATGTCACTGAAATACAAAGCAAGTGTGAACTCTCATTGCAACCCCTTTGTAAACTCTCCATTCAATTAACTAATGCGACACAAATGTCTGTCATCTGGGCACACGCTGAGCTGGCAGAACTATTCTTCAGGAAATATTGGCTATTCTTCCTTCCCTATGCATCATGTTTGCAAATTATTTTTTCTTCCTTCACCAAATAACTATTTTTTACAAAGACTTTTCTTCAACTGCAATTGTTTGCTTTATATTTTGGTTGGACTTGTTTCAGTCTGTGAGTCCTGCCTCAAGTTTTAACCTCAGCTTGGAAATGTTCACGAGTCCTGACTCCTGCAGTCACCAGCTTGACCTCTGATTAACACTTTGCGCTGGAAAATAATGAATTGCAACTGCCCTTTTTTGTAAACACAGATACTTACACCAAGAGCAGCCATCCCTGAAATATTAGTACAAACAAAACATGCTCACGTAAATTACCTCAGTGGGTAAATAAGGAAGAGACAAGAGTTGTCAAAACAGAAAGTGAGTTGTAGTAGATTTAAGTTTTTCTGCTGTTTAACTAACTGCCCTCAGCGTACAGGGGGATATTTTTGGAAAGTCTTATAAAATCCATTCAGCTGTTTCTGAGGTAAACGAATGTGGAAAGAAAACCTCACAGCTGTCAACTTTATTTTTCAGATCCTTTTTTATTTTTTTCGTGCTTGGATAAATCAAAAATGGCTTTGATTTAAAACTCCAGCCTTTGCCAGGGCAAATGGTAGCCTTGACTGAAAAATGAGAGCTGTGCTTTAAGTTCTGAAATAATCACCTTATGGACATTTAAAACTTACAACTGAACCTGACACAATACCAACGAGAAACGCTCAGAACCTCGGCAGCCGCCAGGACTGTATTAGCATTGGCATATTTGAACGTGGAGCAATTTGACGCAACACGAGCGACAAAGTCCCGAAGGATCTACTGCAATCTGCTATCCCTGCTAAGTGCCAGAACTAAGTATCACCTAAACCAGAACCTCCATGAAATGGCACACATCATTTTGTTCATCTTCTTATCTCTACTGAAATAAAGCCTTAACAGTACACATGCCAATAAAGCTAACGAATATACTAACCAAACTGGGAATACATTTTCACCAGCACGAGGAAGAAGCACCTGGCAACCAATGACTGAGCTGGCTGCTCATTATGAGTCATTGTTGGGGGTGGTTTTTGTTTGTTTTTGTTGGTTTTTTTGGTTTGGTTTGTTTTTTTCCGTCTTAAATGTGTGTGTGTGTTGCTATTACAACAGCGTTGTGTGTCAAACATCATCTTCAAGTTAATGTCCCAGATGGTTTTCGACCTCTCTAAAAGACAATTCACTCAAAAAGTACAACCTTTGGTTAAGTACAACTGTTTATCTCCGTAGTTCTGATGATGAGTTCTGACATTGCAGGATCTTTTTCCTGAGGCAAACCCAGTCTAATTCATAAATTTACATTGTGGGGGGCGGGGAAAGAAAAAGGTAAATGAAAGCAGAGCTTCAGTAAAACAGAGGGCTTTCAGTAACCTCCATTCAGTAGCCAAGAATTAGCAAGGAAAACACCATTTCCCATTTTTTTAATTGATGCTTATGCCAAAATGCCTCAGGTATGTATATTCCTAAACAAAAGTCTTTGGGGAATTTCAGTCTCAGGAAACATTCTCTCCCGGGCAAAATGCGGTTTCCTGGAGTCGGTAGTTCTATTGCAGAATACTGCATGTTAACTTTGTTAATAAGAAAATATTTTTCAAATGAAAAATGACTTGTTAAACCACTTTTATGTCACTTTTTCAGTAACACATTAAAGTAAACAAACCTAAGATGTTAAATAAAATAAAAAACCCACTACACCTGCAGAGTTTTACCAGCTCACATTACAAAGTCCTCTCTGAAGTGGTTGGTGAGCTATTTCCATTACAAACAGCAAGTGTTCTTGAAAGTAATTCAAAGAGTCAAATTAGGCAGATTACATCAGAGTATATTTCCCTGCAGCATAAGGACTTTTGAAACACCTGCCTGACATATTTCAACCACTGCAGAGAAACATGGCACTGACTGGTCTCAGGAACCGCTAGAGCCTTGAAAGAAAGGCGATTTTATATTTATATTCTACTAAACAATTTTTAATGAACAAAACCATTTTGTTTGCTATTTGTACTATTGGTTTTAAATAAAAATAAAAATTTTAAAAAACAATAATACACGGTCAAAAGAAGCTAAAAGCTGCACTAAAATTACAGTGAGTTTTGTACGCTTCATATTAAACACTAAATGTCTATTAATCTCAGTACTTTGCTGGAGACTTTGTTGTCTGGAATACATTTTAGCTAATTAGATATGTTACCCACAAAAGTCAAGTGACAAGTTTGAGAAAGTAGCAATGGCAGAGTGAGACAAGCCAGCGGCACAAAGAGGTTCAGTGGCACAAAGAGGTTCAGTTCCATGTCAGCCCTGGGAAAGCAGAACTGGGGAGTATTTATTATAAATTAAGCCGCTGATCCAGATAAGCTGCCCAAGATTTTTAAATACTCTGAACATTTCAGAGACCGCTGCAACCGTGTTTTGACTTCAGTTCTTGGAAAAATGCTGGAACAAATCATTACACAAACGTCTGAAGCAAGAGACGGATGACTGATGGCGAACACGGGTTTCTCGAGAGCAAATCCCGTCAAAGCATTTTATTTCCTTCAACAGCAGTCAGACAGGCTACGTAGCTTGGGGAAAAGCCGCAGATGAAGTTCATGCCTTAAATTTTCAAAAGCAGCAGACAGGGCAACAAGGACAGGAGTAATTTGATATGCCCATGTTTTGATGCTGCCTTTCTGGACATTTCTTCATCTATTAATAGATGTACATGCAAAGCTGGGTTGAAAAATCAAACTGACCAAGTTGGTATCGCTGTGGCCTGCACTGAGCCAGGCTCTGCTTCATTCTATCTTAGGTACTGTTTTTTCAGGATTTGCTTTAATAATTTAGAATGATGGAATAGGTAGTGTGCTTCTTGGACACACAGCTAAGCCAAGCAGGGCTGTGAAGGGAGTGGAAAGGGTTACAATAAAAAGTGCAGAGATAAATTATGGAAGTAGGTTTTTTGGGGGAAAAATATTAATATGGAAAAATGCATGATTTAAGCTTACTAAAGAATAATTAATTGCATAAATCAGAAACTGGGAACACCTCATGTGTCTGATTCCACATATACAGGAAAACGGTGGAATTATAAGCAAAGAACATCAGGCAGCAACATCATAGTTAGAAGAAAAAAAGGACACATCGACCAAAAGGCAGCCGGAGAGATATGCACTGTATTCAGTTCGAGATGGATCTCAGCTCAGATACTACATGCTGTTTTGAAAATTCCTCCTCAAAAATGTAAATCGAGACTACACAATAGAGCAAATAAACAGACATGTCAGAAACAGAATATCCAAAGAAAGACCAGAAAAACTGAAGCTGTTGCAAACAAAAAAGACTAAGAGACACTGTGTTAGTCTTCAAGTATTTATGGGATAAAGCAGAGAAATTATATACTGTGTTTCGACTTTGGATAGTCAAGCAGCACACAGAATGTGGAAACATAGTGGAACCACCTCAATGAACGCAGAAATATTTGTCTGATATATGTTAAAATCAGTTTCTTTCAGACAGATTGCTGACTCCTAAAAAGAGGCTTCCACTTTGTGGCGATGAACTCAACCCCCCCAGCCAAACCAGAGCAGTTTGGCCCAGGCTCCAGAGGAGGGAAGGGCCTGAGCCATAGCCAGGCCATGAACTCCTTCCAGGAGACCCTCAAACAAGCAGAATGGCCACTGAACACCGGTGGCTTGTGGGCGCAGGGAGTCTCGTGCAGACCTTTCCCACTGTGTGCAGTTTGACTCCTAGTCAGCCACTTCATTCTATAAATACGACAGCCTGGATGAGCCACTTTGAGCTCTCCCTGCTAAATAAGTGAGCTGTATGGCAATGGGTTTACTACTCACAGGTCAGTGGATGAGCCCAGTTCAAGTTCAGTCATTTAGCTTAAGTAGATGCAGACTAAATGTAATATATTATTTAGAGATATAAGGTTGTATGATTTTTAATATACTCGTTAATTCATGTTACTTGGTAGACTAAATTTGCTAAAGTTTTAAGCTCATATTTACCAAAGGCAACTGCAGACTACACTAAACACATGCAAGATAAAGTCTAGCTTGCATTTTGCTGGGAAAAAATTGAACTAACTGGGAAAATAACAATCAAAGGCTAATGCAGGGAGATCACAGACATCTGCAAAGCAGCGCCTATTTTGCACTTCGCTGAGAAGGAAGGATTTATCCAGACAAAACAGCACCTTCAAGGATATGGACCAAAAAACAGTGTCTACAACTGAACAAAACGAAGGCCCATGTGGAGTCAGAGAAAAAGGCTCCAATGGGGAGCAAAGGACCTGGTGGCAAAATATTGCTGTTGAACTGAATCCTGGTGTGAATGTTCTGTAAAGATATAAAAGTTTGTAGTTTTCTATGCTCAGTGGGACCTTTGCACAGGTACCCAGCTTGAGCCAGCCCTTCTACTATTCTACTCTATTAATTGTTTTTTATTTTCTGAGAATTTTGTTTCCCAAAAGTCTGCTTTGCATCCAGTTACAGACCTCTCCTGAAAGTTTGCCACTGGAGCTTTAAATATAGGCTCCAGAGTGAACGGTTATCGGGGAGGGAATGCTTGAAGTTTGCTTTTGCGAATGGCTACAGGCGTCCCCTGAAAGTTTGCCTTCAGAGCTCTGAGTACAGGCTCCAGAGCGAACAGTTATCAGGGAAAGAGGAATCCTGAACGTTTGCACCGTGACAGATATGGTCTCACCTGAGAGTTTGTCTCCGGAGCCCCAAGACACAGCCCTGGAGTGATCAGGGAGGGAAGACACCTGAAGGTTCACTTCGTGAACAGGTACAGGCACCTGGAGAGAAGGTCACAGCATTCGGCTTGGCATATCTCCCCCATACAGTAAGTAATAGAGTGAACCTGCCATCGAACTCTTTTAAGTCGCACTTCTCTTTAAGAAGCCTAAACGTGTTCTGCAGTGAGCAGAACCCTAAATGACTCTCACGCGACACACTTATACTACAGTTCTTCCTCGAAACAACAAGATAAAACTACTAAGAATCATAAAGAAGGTGCAAGTGCTAGAAAAAGCTTTTCAACTGCACACAGTGCAGTGTTGCAAACGCTCCAGGATGCAAGTGAGCAGCCGCTTGGGTTTAGATAAAATAATGGGAGCAGCAGTTTCAGCAAGGAGCACCTGTAAGGAAACACAAAAGCAAGGGCCTTTTGCATCATTTGAAGTTAAATGTCTGCCTTAAGGACATCTCAAGTTGAGCTGAAAAATATTTCCTAGCACAGATTTCCTACTCTTATGAAATTGCTCTTCTTCAGTCTTTGCATTTTTATAGTGTTCTGTATCACCCACATAATTTTTCTTTCTAAAATATATATTAAAAGATCATTTTCTAAATCTAAACTAAAGGTCAGCATCAGGTTTGTAGTTTAAGCTTCTTTATAATGGCTAAAATCTCCTTACGTCAACCATGTAAGCCGATGTAATGTACTCCTAGGAATATTTTTAAAACTCTGCAATTAAAATGTTGAGCCCGTTCCTCCTATCAGCAGCCCTAGAAGTTTGTCAAGATGCCTATGTCTTCAATCTATCAATTCCAGGTACTGTTTTATGCTTTTTTAGAAGCCAGGTTTCAACCACCACTGCAACATGATGGTCTCTGAGGTAACACAGCTGCCATTTTGCACCCATCTGGTATAATTAAAGTAATTAGTTAAACCTGATGCATTCTATTAGCAGTGCTGCTGAAGCTTTAAAGGGAACAGCAGAAGCAAAGTTTGTAGGGATGGGTGCCTTTTGTTGGACTATTTTATACAGCAGTATTAGTTCAGGACTACACAGTTTTCTACTGAAATATTTGAGCTAGAAATTAGTTTTATGCTTTCCAAAGTGAGTTTTTTCACCTTTTATTCTATCTAGCAATGCCTAGATGTTTGCATTAATTTGTTCACAGGTATGAGCTGGGGATTGTTTCTCTCCAAAGGAGCCTTGCGGTTTTGCTGCGGAAGGCATTGCAGCTCAGATATAATGAGGATGCCATGGTAAAAATGTCTTTTATTTTTTTATGTTGCATGAGCTCTAAAACTGTAAAACCGGTACCCTGTAAGTCAAGTCCCAGTTTTATAAAGTTAAGAAAAATAGTTTATAAACCAACTAAAGCAGCTCTTGGGAGTAAAATAAATTGGTGCATCAGAGCAAGACCTTGTAGTATACTGTGAACTGATCCGAGAAACTGGTATAGGGCATGAGAAGCAGAGACGGAGGACACTGCATTTTTAAACCTAATTACACAGCTTGTGCCCCTGGCACAACTCGTATGTTTTTACTCCATACAAACTAGAGTATTAAATGGTTCAAACAACAGTGAGTACAAGACTGAGAAAAATTAAATTAGTGCAGTCAAAAGTTATCACCACAACTCTGTTCTCACTTTTTCCCCCACAACAAAATATTAAGTATTGTGAGGTAATTTTTGCTATTCTTCAAGCAATGTATTTTACATCCAAAGCATTACTTCTCACTTGCAAAAGAAATTAAGGATCCAAGGTACATTCTGACACTTGTGGTTTCCTATGGAGACAGAACGATGGCACAGCAGGCTGGGGCTTAGACAAATTTTCATCACCTGCATGACTAAAGTATATGAATTCTAGGTGAAATCCGTTCCTCGAGCATCTAATAAATTGTACTTACAATGATCTGTACCAAAGAAATTACTAGCCTGAAAATATAGGATGACAAAAAAGCTGAAGAGTCAGGCCCCAGCATTTGCAAAGTAAGTTTCAGAAGCTTTCACTCCAAAAAAAAAAAAAAAAAAGTATTGCTCTTTTTCAAGAATTTAAGAATGAAGTTATGATATTGAAAACACATCTTTACATGTAACTAAAGAAACATTAGAGAATGAAACAGTATCTCCCACTTGCAGAAAAAAAGTACTGACTCAGGACCACAGCACATGCTCAGTAGATGCTCCCCGAAAACTTCAGAACAAGTTTCCATTATCAGACACGTGGGTGTAATTGGCATTCACCTTGACAAGGCAGCTCCATTTCTTAAAGCAGACCAGAGCAGGAATGCTAGATTTCAAAATAACGTTGCCTTTCCCCAAGTTAGATATTACTGTCTGTATTTAATGGAAAGCTTGTTTTGCATGAACACATTCTGCTGTACTGTAGCGTATCTTGAAGCCAAATGAACCCACCCCAATCAGCATACCCAGAAAGATGAAGATCTCTGAAGGTTTCACAAACACACTGAGTACTAGTCAGCTGTGAGATAAGCACAAAAATTATATTTTTGGCCATAGCCACAGCATGTGTGGCTGAGTATTGAACAATAGCTATTAAAAGAAAAAAAAGACAGTTTTGCTGTTCTCCCAGTTGACTCAAGTCTTGTATCCCTTTCCTGCTTACTGGAGTGACAACTTCTACCTCTATGCTCAACGTGACTAAAGTCACCATTGGTATCCTTATATATTATCATAACTACTTATGTTTCTATCTCAAAAGGGTCAGAAGGGTCTGTAATTGCTGTACAAGCTCTGTAAGGCACAGAAGTTACGTACACATAACTAAGAGCACACAGTGTTTCTCTACACCGCCATGATGAGTAGTCCAGGGTCTACAGCAGCAAGGCTGAACACTCGCAGAGAATGTAGCTTCAGCCGGGACTGCATCACACTTGGCACTCTGCAAACCCATGACGATAGAAACCATCCTCTGAAGGTCTTCAGAGTCTCTAATGCATATGGAAAAGAAGTGGGGCACAAAGAGCTGAAGCAATTTAATCAAGACTGCAGAAAACACGCAGTTAATTTTACAGGTCCCAACTTCAAGTTGAATATTTAAATCAAAAGGGCAGTTAATCCTTTTAAAAACAGTGTGACACACCAATTCAGGGATTAATTAACAGTAATTCAGTTTTACCGAAAGGGAAAAAAATCCCCTCCCTGCAGACATAACGAGCTTTGCAGACGTTTTGTACCAACTCCATCACTGGTATAATCCTACACAAGTAACCTCAGAGAGTCTGGAATAGCATCAGAAATACTGTGAACATGGCCAGCACACTGCACAACTCCTCAGGTCCGTGGTGAGCACATCGGTAACATCCCAAAGCATTTAGTGGTGTTATTAAACACAGGGAACCACTTGACAGATGATGTAACTATTGTCATGGGACTGGTCTACATCACAACATCAGCTCACACCTGGCAAGCACTGAGAATCTCATGGGAATTCTGGTAATGTCTATAGGTGGTTGGATTCCTGAAGCAGACAGGGACTGTCCCAGAAAACACGGTTTTCTGGTACCAACTGGTGCAAGTTTGTGCGAAACTGAGAAGAGAAACTGAAGGCATCAGGAAAGAAAGATCCGGACCTCGAAAAGTCAGCAGGACCAAAGCAGCCCAGATCCCACCAGTGCAGCCTTTCAAAACCAGTGGCGGTATCTTCACACCAGAAGAAACCCTGAAGTTCACAACATCACCAGATCACAGCAGCAGCAAGGAGTTTCATCAAAACCTTTATAACATAATGTCTGGGCTGTATCATGTCACGTAAGCAGAATAATCTTATTTATTGATTAATATTTTTCCTTTTTTTTTTCTGGTTTAGATCCCAATACTTTTTTCCTTCAGGTGCTTTAATTCAGGCTTTTTCCCCGCATCTGACAGCATGGTCCAAAACAATTTAACAAAGTATAAACTGAATGAAGTGACAAAAATACTCAGTAACTGTGTCACAATAAGAACAGATGAATGTGGAAATTACTTCTCCACATGCTGAAGGAAAATCGGCATATGGTGCCCAACTTTGACCCATCTTCACCTTCCGCAGTGCCTTCTTTCTTGTGTTATTTTGGGGATGGTGCTCATGAAAAAGATCACAGCAGCACTTAAGCACAATATAAAACTCAAAACATGATACTACTATAAATTTTAATAAAGGAACACCTTTTATTTAGTGTTAACTCATTGTCTTGATATATTGTGAACTCCCCTACTAGTAAACTCTTGGTGGCCACTTTCCCAAAAGGATGTTGTGTGACGAACAGAGACACTCCAAGAAAGATTCAGCTGCAGACGCAGGACGTCAATTGGAAGCCCATCAAGATTATGGATATGACTTACATTATGGCAGTATTCCAGACTTAGATGATCATAGAAATAAGAGCAAAGGATCATTCTTGTGCTGAACCTACAAAGTATGCAAAAATAAAACCCACTGGGCAGCTGGGAAGGGAAAGCAAGGACTACAACACATGCAGACCACTGGTACATACAATTAATATGAAGCTCACTTTCCTGTCATACTCATTCCAAGAAATATTCTTGAAGAAAGGCTAATTTCTTAAGGCTCTTTTTCAGTAAAACAGGTTTTTAGTTAAACAGTTGAGCTTCAACAACTAAAGGTATAGAATTGCTTCAGTATTTTGTTGAATTGAGAACGAAGCTGTGTGATGGGTCCCGATGGCGCTAACAGATACACACGGGACATGTAACCCCATGCACACAACAAAGTATTAGTAATACTTTTCCAGGTCACCTGGTGTCCTCTGTATACTCGGTCCTGAGCTACCCCAGCAGTTTTAGGCTGGCTGGGACTATTCCAGCCCCTCCAAAGGGCACCCATCCCTGGGGCAGCACAAAGCAGCTGTTCAATAGCACGTCAACACCCCTCCGGGAGACGGAGCGAAGGAAAATACCACATCCATCGACATTTAACAGGAAAGAATGCACACGTGGTTTAGGAACAGAGCGAGACGGAGACGACGTTTCAACAGAAACGCTATGCAAACAACTCCCTGTTGGGTGTACAGCACCCCTCCCAACTCTGAGGGACCGAGTTCAGAGACACAACGGGGCCAAGCTCGTTAGGGGCTGGATACAGCCCTCGCACAGGAGCGCGTTCAAGACGGGAGCCTTATCCAAGTCCACTCAAAAGCCTTTGAAGTGGGAATGCAGTTTATAGTCCTCTGGTAATTCCTTCCTTGATAGGCTGGAGCAAACTTTTTTTTTTTCCTTCTTTCTTTTAACGGAAAATGGCATCCGTTAGAAAAGGGAGGACTGCACTGGTTCTGTCCCAGGGCAGCCCTTATTAGCCCCATGGGGGAGTTAGCATAATTTACAGCGATGTGTGTTCTTCTGATCAAACTACATTTGTTTAGAGTTCATTTTACTCTGAGCTAAGTACACAAGGAGCTGTGAAAGGAAGAAAGTCTTGACTTGGGCCTGCAGCACAGAGACAGAAAATTATTTCCTTGATGTCACCGCTCTTGCCAGCAATACAGAAAAATGTATCAAGCTGGCACCGTTTTTTTTTCTTCAAAAGAATTTCCTGGGCAGTGCAAGTAAAAACCCCTGGCAATAATAATGTTAACACAAGAAATGGTATAATTTACACACCTGTCTGATTCCCCAACAACTCTCCTCTTCAGAAAAAAAAAAGTCCATCTTAATTACTCCAGAAATACTTCAACCAGAACATTTTTTTCCATAAAAAAATTCTATCCAGTAATTAAAGCCAAATATGCAACAAAAATATAGCTTACTTGGAGGGTGCCACTAAAGCAACAGTGTGCAAACATAACTAGATCATCCGACCTGTCAGGGGCCTGAAGACCAGTCCCACTGTCAGTCCCTGAGCCGTTTCCAGAACAGCACCCAGGAGCCCCAGCATCTCTTTGCTCAGTGGGACGAAGCCACACACACATACAACTGCGTTCTCCAAACTATTTTTTTGTTTTACCCTGCTGTTAGTGAAACTGTGGATTTGTTCAAATTTATTCAATAAATTTGAAATTTCCTGCAGACACACTCTATGTACTGGCTAGGTCTGTTTAGTCCACACCACGACCCATTAACATAGCACTGAACGAGGCTTTTCGCTTCTGGGTCTCACTACCTTCACCCTTTGCATCCCTCCCTAAACTGTAAGAACTTCCAAGTCTCTTCTTTCCTAGTCCAGGCTCATGGAAATGGTCCCAGAAGTCTGCTGTGGTTCCTAGGAGCCACAACACAAAATACTACTGGGAATTTTGTCATTTCCTGAATGCAAGCCAGCAAAACTCTCGATTTGAAGGAATGAAGGAATCCAACGAAGCCTCAACTGTAATTTTGGTGAAAGACACAATTCACTGAAGTATTTTGGATAAGTGAACAATGACAAATAACAAATGAGCATCTACAGTACAAGCCCAGAAACATGAAGATATCCTAAAGTTTCCACCATCAGTAGCTGTCTATCTAAATAACCTGTGTACAGGACAGCAGTTCTGGAGGACTCTGGTATCACATGGTAATTTCTAATGCATGGGTCTGCTTTTGATACGGGCAGTATTTCCCAACAGCATTTTTCTTTCCAGATAGATATCAACATCATTTCCCTCAGATCCCACATACCAGCCTGGATCTCTCCCTGGAACCAACCTACATGCAGAGAAGAGTTGTAAACAGAATATAGTCCCGTCCCACTCGTGTGCTCCCTTGTCTTACTCAGCTCACTCACATGTTTGTAGTTCCCCAAGTATCTTCTCTACGGGCTCGCATCCTCTTTTGTTACTCTACAGCCACTCAGGGAGTAATGTGATCCAGTCGTGCTGAGCTGGCTTTGTAACACCAGGCTGGCTCAGACCAAGGAGAGACAATTTAAAGCCATGCAAAGATAAAGTGATGATTCCACTCATCTGAATCGCCTCTAATATGCAGCGGTAGGTGCCCACTTCTACTCTACTGCTGACCGAAGGCTCACAGACCCACCCAAGCAGTTTCCCATCCCTCTCTCACCCATTAAGCCTTGTATCTTGAACTTTAGGCAGTGACTGTGTTGCTTTATATGTTTGTGTAGTGCCCGCTCTGGTAGGGATGCTGTGGATAACCAAAACATCCGTCAAGTCAGAGCTGGACCGCAAGGCACTGCCTATGCTGCTAAAAGCCCTGAACCCCAAAATCTCTAGGAGGCCAATTCCCAACGGGCACACTCACAGTTACACTCCTTGAGCAGGGGCTAGGACTGAAAAACGCAGATACATGGAACAGCTTAATGCAGGGGCAGCACAGGCAAAAGAAATAATTCTGCATGATAATGAGAAACAACAGCTAAGCTGCTTTCCAAAAACAAAATAATTCATCCCTCCTTGTTTAAGGAGTTTGCAGACCGCAGGACAAAGCTGCACTGTTGTACATGCAATAATGTTGGCTGACATCTCACTTCTCCTCTCTATTCCTGTGTATCTAGAAAAAAACAGTATTTTCCCGAAGCATATTGAGTACCTATTACAGTTTATCTTTCCTTCTCATTTTATTAAGTCCAAGCTTTGGGGTATTGCTTTAACTTCTTTCTCTGGAGGAGCAAGAGATTTAGGGAATAGCAAGCCAAATTTTGGCTACTAGAAATCAGAAATCCAACCGAAATTAGGTTTCTGGATGGTCTTGGTATCTGGATGCACACAGGTAGTGCGGAAGACAACCTCACTTCAAACAGCTAAAGATCAAGCCTGCTACTGAAATAGATTTGGGTGATATTGGGGTGTGTTCCAACAACTCAAATCAAAATGTCCTGTTAACTTTAATTCAGCCTGGTAGCAAACTGTGGAGGAGGAGCGCATTAGCCATACTTCACATCTAAGAACTGAAGTAGAAGTTAGATTAGCAGACCAATCTTAAACCTAATCCATAGTCCAGGCCCTTACGAAAGATGGGCCTGTTGAAATCAGGCCCCAAGCAGTTTGCCCAAGGATAAACAACCAATGTAATTAGATTGTTTCCAACCTAAATAAATTATTTACAGTTTTCATGTTGAGCTAAAAGTTCTCTAGCTATCCAAATATATCCATGTAGGCATTATTTTACAAACTTTCCTTTTCTGAAGGAAATGTAAATATATATATACAAAAACAAAGGCTACAGACCCAAGCACTCAAAACTTAGGAAATGCCAGAATTAAGTTTGCATGAGCAAAAGAAAATATTTTTCTCCTAATTTCATTCCCAGAAACGGTGAAACCATTTTTTGTTGGAGCTTTCCAAACAATTCATCTGAGGCAGACATTCAGCATGGAAAGTTTCAGCCCAAACAGTTAAAATTTGGCAAAGTTATACGCCACTGCAAACAGGGTCTTATAATGGGAAATGTGTGGCAAGCTTCATTACAGGCAGCAATACCAGCAGCGCTTGTAATATATTTAGGACTGAAATTTCATACTGGCTTTGCTAGGTCTGTTTTTTCTAGGAATAATGTACAGAAGTATTTGAACCTTCTTACATATGTCGAAACTTCAGACTGTTGGTAAGTCTGGGGTCTTTCACAAACTTGGCCAAAACTACAACACAGCTATTTGCGTTCACCATCAGACATAGAAGTCATTACTTTAAAAAAAAAATTATCTCACTTGTATGATATGAAGTAGCCACAAGTTTTCAAAAGAGCTCAATACTCAGAAAAGTTTCAAGTTTCCCCAGCTTTTCACATGGACATTTTTTAGTTTGCATATTTCAATCAACTATAGAGCTGGTCAAATGGTGATGCTTTTTCTGGGAGAAGTTGGTCTCAGGCTAAAAGCAAATTATTAATACAGAATTTTCAGCAGATCTGCGTGATGATTAATACCTGGAATCTCAAAAGGAGAGGAACTAAGTTCGAAACAGATACGCCGGTATCAAAGGAGCCAGCTGGCATCACTGCAGTGCTCAGTCCTCACTGTCTCAGCTTTCTGCATGGGCTTCTGCAGTGGATTCTCCATCTCCTATTTGTGACGAAATCCACAAATTGTAATGTTACCTGGCAACACTGGATTTATTCTTTGTCGGGTAATAAATCACAATCTTCAGTATGTGTGTGGTTATAAATTAACACGTACCTATATCAAAAAATTGTCAAGGTCCAAACACGCAGTGAGGATTACAAAGAAACAGTAAGGACAGCACTATATCTCAAAATACTTTTTATTTTGGGGTTGATTCACGGTGGGGCAGCAGCATTGCTGTATATTATACAACAAGCTTCTTGTGTAATGCTAAACTGCTCACTAGAGTTACTGATATAGAGTTTCATGGTTTTCTTTATGAATGTAAAACTACCCCCAAAGTAGAAACTCAACAGGGGGTTCAGCCTGAAGTTGGTGATAGGATTCCACCCCAGTTCCACTGACCACCTATTCGAAGAGTAGTTTACAGGAACTCCAAAACTGAACATCCTAGTGAGGGGATCGAAGGAAATTTTTGCAGGAGCACTGAATGAATTTCTGTACTCTCAGTACTAAATTCTGGTTTATTCAAATCCTAAAATAGTGAAAATACATTTTATGTCAATGTCAAGTCCTGCTTTGTTCTACAAGCAATCAAAATGCATTTATTGAGAGGGAGAACGAGCTTTTGACCAAAGCCTTGTCTGAGATGCAGATCTGCTTCCAGGTCTCTCGCTGACTACAAGCTTTCTGTTTAACTTTGGCTAAGTCATTTACCTCTTCCAGGCCTCGGCTTCCTATTTTTGAGGTGTAAATACCACCATCGCCGTTCTCCTGCTGTTCTCTGGTTAGATGGTGGGTTCTCCCAAGCCAGCACTGTTACATGCCATACATTGTGTACTACCACCCGCACAACAGCAGCATGAAGCGCTACAATACAAATAAACCCCAGCTCTCTATGCCATCAGTTGACTAAATGCATTGTTTGCAAACTTTACACCCCCATTAATTTTAATTAAATACTCATCTTTTATTTGGTGATTCTTCAATTTGCCTCTTTTGAGGCAAACCTCGCCAAAACTGAAGGTGACAGAAGATACAGAGAAGGCGGAGTTGCTGAATGCCTTCTTTGTCCGGAAGAACCCCGTACCCCAGAGGCCCCACAGGAAGGCAGGACAGTGGAGGAGTTCGCCTTAGTTGATGAGGACTGGGTTAGGGACCAATTAAGCAATCTGGACATCCATAAATCCATGGGTCCAGGTGGGATGCACCC
>VWYH01000803.1:0-71752 GCA_013399365.1 Pampusana beccarii | reverse complement strand
GAGCTGGAGCTCTGGAGCTTGGAGAAGAGGAGACTGAGGGGTGACCTCATTCATGGGGATCAATATGGGAAGGGTGAGTGTCAGGAGGATGGAGCCAGGCTCTTCTCAGTGACAACCAGTGACAGGACAAGGGGCAATGGGTGCAAACTGGAACACAGGAGGTTCTGCTTAAATATGAGAAGAAACTTCTTCATGGTGAGGGTGGCAGAGCCTGGCCCAGGCTGCCCAGGGAGGTTGTGGAGTTTCTTTCTGTGCAGCCATTCAAACCCGCCTGGACACGTTCCTGTGTAACCTCATCTGGGTGTTCCTGCTCCGGGGGGATTGCACTGGATGAGCTTTCGAGGTTCCTTCCAACCCCTGACATTCTGGGATTCTGTGATTCTGTGAAAACTGCATCTAATATTCTACACAGTTAAACGTACAGTGACTTCTTTATTTACTTCAATAATACATGACATAAAGAAAGCCTGTGGGGCAAGGCATCTATGGTAGGAAAAATAAAGGTGACCGGTAAAGTACTTCTCCAACTTTCCTTAAGACTTAATATTCGTAACTTATAAATCATGGAGGCTTGTTCCATGGTGTCCTTGCCAATTATGCTGCATTGCAACGAACATCTTCAGGAGCCCACGGTGACACAATGGCTACTTGATTGAGTGTATTTACACAAAATTTCCTACATCAATCCTGCGGCACCAATGGAGGTGATGTAGGAAAGCTGTGAAACAACTATCAACTCTAAAAAAGGAAAGGTGGCCCTCAGCAGCTAAGCACCATAGATTATTTTTTTAAATTGATGATGAGATTTTAAGCTTTGCGTGCAACACCATCCTTATGAAAGGAAGTGTGGAAGAACTTTATTTATAGCAGCAAATTTCACGTTGTTCCTGCTCAAACCAGAGCACATCACTGTGATTAGAAGCATCTCCTGAAGTTTACAATTCAACCATAAAATTTGTTTCGGACTTGTATTTAACACTGAGGGGCTCAGCTTCAGCAGCTGAAGAAGGTACACTGCTCTTCATAGTACAGAAAATCCTCCGTTTTGTACAAAAAATTACAGAACACACCTGTATTTCTTTGGGCTGTTTGCATCACCATGGGCCAACATGACAGAAATGCAGGCAATTCCTCCCAGAAAAGCTAGGCTTTCAGAGCCAGTCTGATACATTGCTATGCTGACAAAAGCTTAATCCAATTTCTCTCTAAACTGAGAGTATTTCATTTAATCTCTAACACAAATACATTCAAGCAAGTTCTTCTTACTACTCTTCCAGCTTACATACAAGATCGACACATATGGCTCTTTCCTTGAGTGATGCAGATATCCACTACCATCTCTCCTTAAAAAAAATCTGTGCTATTAATCCATATACTCTTGTTTTCACTGCAGAACCCCAGCACATTTTTTGCTCAAGGCTGGTGTGAAAGTTCAGATGGTGATCACTTCTCTCTACCTATATCCCAGGGAAGGTTTCAAAGGAAGGAGACTCAACCCAGCTTTGACACGACTGCATCTGAGGAAGCTGCAAACTGAGCAAGAGAGATTCCACAGCTGGGTCACAAAACACCATGTCACTTGTGAAATCACAGTATTTTAGAGTACTTTCACCAGCTGTCTTAGAAATGAAATAGCAGTGGTTATATATTGACTTTATATGGACTCAGCATGACAAGAATCCTTCGCCCTCAAAAATAGACTTGCGATACAGTTTTGGCCTCTGCATTACCTGGGAGCTCGGGTTTAAACTGGGGTCTCAAATCATGGAATCATTTTGTTTGGAAGAGACCCTTAAGATCATGAAGCTCAACTCCCACCCCTGGCACTGCCCCATGTCCTGAGAACCTCATCTCCGTCTGTCCAACCCTGCAGGGATGGTGACTCCACCACTGCCCTGGGCAGCCTGTTCCAATGCCCCACAGCCCTTTGGGGAAGAAATTGTTCCCCAGATCCAACCTCAACCTCCCCTGGTGCAACTTGAGGCCGTTTCCTCTCATCCTAAAGAACTGGAGATTTTTTTGTCCAGGGATATAGGCTGTTCTGTGGCACTGTAAGCAGCTCAGGAAAGGTAAGTAAGCTATCTTACTAAGTCCTCCTTTTCAGTGTTTGTACTCTAGCATCCACAATTCTGCACCTGCCAATAGCTGGAAGGCTCAGGAGGAATGGAGGATGGGGGAAAGATGTTTGAGCAGTTTTAGACATGCAAAAACTATAGCATCAGAGAGGTCTGATAGCATTCAGCTCGAATGAAGCATGTTTACACTACTTATCCTAGTGTGTAAAAATACACAGATTTCTTCCTACTTTTCCTGTATCAAATACATGGTGGGGAAACAATGTCTTTATTCAAGCCAATAAATCAGATCTCTTTCTAGGCAGTGTTTTAACGACAATGACAAGATTTTCTTGCAGCCACACTTTCATGTAAGATGCAACATCAGTGAAAAGGGTTTGTGGAACAACAAAATGGCAGGCTATAAATTTCGCTGTAATCCCAAACTACCAAAAATACACCAGCACAGCATCCAGGATAAACCAGAGTAACATCTGGAAGACCAAGTCATAGAAGAACTGTCAAAGCTGCGTTTTTCCATTCGAAACACCTCGGGCGCCTGCCAGCGTTGTGAAGCATCAGTTGTGAAGCATCACGGGCCTTTCCAGGGAGAAGTCTCAGTTCTGCTGCCCTTTTGTATCACAGCGGCACAGGCTTCACCCTCCTGTTGCTGAACCAGAGGTTTGTGCTGCAGCACGGTTTCAGGGGAACTCTGTACGTGGTGAGCAATTTGGGAAGGCTAACCTAAAACTCACATCTGCCAGCAATTATGCTCGCTCACTGAAGCACAAAAGAATTCTGCTTATTTGTATTAAGCTGTAAATGCAACATGGCATTGGCTTCCAAGTACAGAGGAAAGTCTGTCATTACCTAAGACGAGCACTGTATATGATCAAAAAAGACAGGCATGCCAGCAATTATGTTCTTATTACCAAACTCTTATCTGGTTGCATATAAATCAGTGTTGTTTGCTATCTCCTTAAGATTTATTAGTGCAGCAAAAAAGATCCATTCTCAAAGCTAATATGCTTTCTTATCACCATATTCTTACACATGTAACACCTGGGAATTCTCCCAAGCCTAATGGGCAGAGTCCCCAAGTTCAAAGCCACCAACTGCTAAAGGACAAAGTGCCAATTATGTAAGAAAATAAATACATCCTACCAGGTCCATCCAACCTGCTCCCACCAGCTTTACTGGGACAGCATTATACAGGGGACTCTTAATACCTTGGAATGCTGAAGAAAGCTGGGATAGCTGCCACCTTCTTCCATACTGTAAGCTACAGAAATGTGTGTTATTAATGTGCTATTACACATGAAGAACACGCTAACCAGCTCTCTAGCGTTTACCCAATATGTTTTATGGCTTTCACGGTCAGGTCCTGTAGCCCCTGACTTACTCTCCTCAATTTTTAGTTCATGCAGCCTGGAGTGACCTCAGGAAAGGTGTCACCGAAGCCACCAGCAGTCACACCGGCTGAACCCTCCGACGTATTTGGCCTCTGCTCTCCAGGGGCGTTGCCTAAAGCTCAGAAGCCAAGAGAGGCTTCCAGAGCCGGGATCATTCGGAGCTGTCAAGGATGGGTAAAACTGTGCGAATTAAACCCGCCTCCGCGTCAGCCAGAATGCCACAGAGCTGGTGCTCACGGAAGAGCCTTTTAAATGGTTTTGAGAGACACAGAAAATGCCACAACTAGGGAACTGCAGATTCCTTACGCAAATGTTTTTTGTATGTCCTCCCGCACCAGCAGGCATTTGATTTTAGGCTTGTTTTCTTCAGGAAACAAGGCTTAAGCAACCACGAAGTCTGTTTGCTCCACCCAGCAACCTGTGTCATTCTTCACTACATCTCTATCGAATCTATTTGAAACTGGTTGTCCTGCAAAAGTCATAAAAACACATGGCCAGATAGAAGAGAGATTATTTTAATGACGGAGAGGGATGAACTCGTGCTGCAGGCTTTATTACAAACCACTCACAGCTCACTCCTGAATACCAGAGATCCCAGCGACTGGAAACAAATCCTTAAGAACCTGGTTTTGCCAGCTCTGCTGCACGTGGAACAACTTGAGCTAAGAACGAGGGCAGGAGAGGCAGACTTGCTTCTCGGTCCCTCCTTCCCTTCATGGAAAAGAGGTTTACAGCAGCCGTACGGCACAGGCAGCTGTTTTGTAGCAGCCGACTGGTACAAACAATATAATACTGTAAGTAACAGCAGAATTCAGCACTGAAAGACTACAATCTTCAATTTAGGATGACATTTTTGCACCCAAACAAGGGCAAGGAAGGACTGAACCATAAACACGATCCACAGCAGCGTTTGGCTTTGGTATGTGACAATACAGTGAATTAGAAGCACATGTGCTAAGGGAGAAGTGTAATGTAATTGGCACGCTCAAGGCACGAGTAAGGCAAGACATCGACTGGGAGATTAAATTACGAAGGTGTCAAATTCGTAGAAGGGATGAAGGCAACGAAGCAGAAATAGTTGGCAAGATGGGGAAAAGAAACATTACATCAGAAAATATTTTAAAAAATAGCAGGTTTTGTTGACACCTCAGAAGCCACTGGGACTAAATAAAGAAGGAAAAAAAAATTGAAGAGGTGGGAGTTGAAAGTGGCTGAAACACTTTAAGTCCAGAGGGGGAATTCTTTTATATGTAAAGCATGTCAGCAAAGGCAAGAAGCAAAAGAAAAACCAAGGCAGGCCTTATATCTGCTTATTCCTTAAGCAGAAGCCTGGAGAGCATTATTGGCTTCCCTCTTGAAAACAAGGCAAACACAGCCAGCAATGAGGATGAACATTTGTATTGTGAATTTGTATTGTGAACATACAAACATCGGGACAGGATAAACACAAAGGACTGACATCAGGACAAGGAAATAGCAGCTGCTATAAAATAAGAACAGAAAACACTTCTGTCTGAGCAGAAACAAATAAAAAAGGAAGGGATGTGCCACGTCTATAAAACAGGATCCGTATCAGGTCTAGCAAGGCAGATGTTATTACCCATAAACTGGGTAATGATACTAGATGTTCATACACTACTAATTTGCTATCAGTCAGCACAAGATAACACAACCTGACAACCTCCACTGTATACAGAGAATGGCAATTTCTGGTGTTACAGACACTTAAACAGATGTGATCAGGAAGAATTTACAGTCTAAAACCTAGTCTAGAAAATCATATGCCCATAAAAATGTACATCCCAAAATTTATTAGGACTATACACACCGCACAACTCTTGTTTGTTTGGGTTTGGTAAGAGTTTTAGACAAGAGTTTTAGATGCTTACAAAGACCTAAGTTCCAAGCTTTGTGCTCCAGGGAGACAGCAAAAAAGAACCAACCCCTACATGCATTCCGTCACATCGTGTCTCTCTCTTGCTTTCTTTGTCACCTAAAAACATACCACCTTAAATATCTTCAATGAAAAATCCAAGGCAGCAGCAACTCTGAACTTCCAGACATATTTGAGAACTAAAAAGTATTTTGATTACACTGAAACTTTCTCGTTTGGATTGTGCTTCTCCTCCAGTGGGAGTCACGTGCATTAACTATAGAGTTCACAACTTCACCTCCTCATTTAATGCCCCACAAAAGCTGTTTATTGACTCATACCGTTTTCTGCTAGGAACATTATCTTTTTAGTTACACCATAAATCACAGGAGATCTTTTTTTTTTCCTTTCCTGCCAGAAAACACTATTTTGACGTATCATCAGACTTGTAATTCATAACAGCATTACGAATAATTTTTCTACTACTGTATGTCAAGCTCATGTTGTTTATTAATGTTATGCTGTAACACCCTATTATAAAATTATTTCCTTGACAAATCACTTCCCCAAGCATTAACTGGTCTTCAGCTGGAACTATCACTATTGAAATCCACTGGAACTATCAATATTGAAATCCACTCTCCATGAACACTGGGCTTCTCATTCTCATCAGACTGGAGAGGCAAATCATTTGACCATTATGTAATGACACCACCTCCCAATCTGACAGTTTCTCACTACCTTGGGACACTGTTTCAAAACCACAAGGTGATAAGTAGACTTGCTTTCAGAAATTCAGACCCACACAAGAAGCCACTCTGAAGAACTACAGCAATGGTGACATTCGAAGAGTAAAACATGAGCAAGACTAACCAGACTCTTTATTAATGTTTTCCATGTATAATTAAACAAAAATAATTAGAGCCCATTAGCAACTGAACTTTTTTTCACAAAATTCAAGAGATAAATAAAAACGGGGAGGAGGGGGCATTAGGAAAACACAAGCAGCAAGTGAAGAAATAGGGGAGAAAATTCAATATCTTGTTTCTTTTTCACAGTGTTCCATTGCAAAAGAAACGCAGACAACCACCACCCTACATACACGCTTTTTTTGTTGTTGTTGTAATAAATGTTGTAGGAAGCTGCCTTCTAACCTGGTGAACTTTCCATCCGGGACCCTCAAATCCCAGCAACAGCCACAGCATCTCCTCTGCTGTCACCCCCCAGCCCCTGTCCCATGGGGGGCTGACTGGATGGAGACCTCAAATGACATTCCCTACCCTAGATGGGTCTTAGGAAGCGCTTCTATTTCCATTAAATAAGCCCCCACAGGCTAACTCGTGAAGAACCAAGATCGAAAAAAAAAACCAAACCAACAATTTTGGGGCCACAACATGCGGCAACACCTCCTCAGCTGGCAAAGGAACACTTCTGCGTCAGAACAAAATTCAGCCCGTACATCACTGCAAGGTCTGGCTTGAGTCAGTAGCACAGCCCACATGATCTTTTTAAACATTTTAGCCGACATTTCCTCCTGTGTCATGAAGGCATTTTCCCCGTGCCCCCGGCTCAGGAAGCACCGGCTGCTCCAGCACGGACGTTCAGGTCACCTGGGAAGGCTCATTCAGGTCATCTGCTGGAGGAAACCACAGACAACTGGTGCAATAAGGTACCCCCAAGAGCCATGGAACCACACAGCACTTCATGCTCTATAATAAGTTTCCTGCACGAAGCCACAGCAAGTGTTCGTGTAGCCCAGGGCATGGGCAGACGAGGCTTCACCCGCACAGCCTGCTCGCTCCTGCTGGGGGGTAAGGGGGGGTCCCACACTTCATACAGCACTGGACACGGGAAAAACCCCACTCAGAGCCTACCGGGTGGAACCCGGCACCTGCCCGGCGAGCAGAGGCGATGAAGCACGGCCCGTATCAGCACCGTGGAGCCGCCGCCGCTCCCGATGCTCGGCGCGCTCTCCAGAACATTCTGGGCACCTGTGCCCGCTGCTTCTGCTCTCCTCGAGCCCGTTTGTTTCCCTGCAGACCCTCCCTGGCTTTGCTGTTGAAAGGAACATACAGCAAAGCAACCTGTTGTGCAAAGAGGGGCAGAGAGATTTTATCATCCATAAGACTGGTTTCTTTGCCTCTTTTTCCTTGCTCTTATCTCAGAATCCTTTTTAGTTCCCCAGGGAAGGACAGAGCATTGCCTGCTTCCCCCAGCACCCATCTGTTCTGCGGAAAGAAAGCAGGAAAACCCAGGATCTGTATCAGGTCTATCCAAGCAGATGTTATTACCCGTAAATTGGGTAATGATACTAGATGTTCATACACTACTAATTTGCTATCAATCAGCACAAGATAACACGACCTGACAACCTCCACTGTGTACAGAGAACGATAATTTCTGGTGTTACAGACACTTAAGCAGATGCGATCCGAAAGAATTTGCAGTCTAAAACTTAGTCTAGAAAAATCGTATGCCCATAAAAATGTATATCCCCAAACTGGGTTTTCCCCAGGCAAGCAAGAACAGAGTGTGACAACTAACATGCTTCATCTTAATGCAAATCCGACACCAGCAGATTTATGATTAAATTGTAAAAATTGGCAATAATAGAATGAATTATAGAAGACCTTCTAGTCAGAGGAGTTTTGGACTTGTTATTAGAGAGATAAGGATGAGGAGCTTCACCGAAAGACAAATTCATCCTGGTTGCACACTGCTCTTGCTGTTGTCAACTGGAGTGATTTTCAGTGGGCAGTCACTGAAACACGAAGTACATCTGGTTTACCCCAGTGTAACATGAGACTGAACCTTGAACTTTTATGAACACAGAGAAGCAGCTGCAGAAGTTAAAACTCACAATAATCCCCCTCGGTGAAGTATTTGGCCCAAAAAGAAGTATATAAACTCACAGCCTTTGTGCATCATTTCTCATATCTGCTACTCAGGTCTGTTGCTTCTCAATACACACAGTACGATAGCACATTTGGCCACATATGTAACATTAGATTTAACAAAATGATAAAACTTGCAAGTACTTCAGACGTTTACATCAATCCCACCTGACACAGCAGGTGGCCCTTCAAAGCACCTGCAGTTTATTTGTCATCAGGATAACCTAGGAGGTCTGAAATGACAAATCAGGGTAGCATCGTAGCATAGAATCACATTAGGGAGAAAAATAGACCTCACCCATGAAAAAGGACTTGCTGCCAGTCTTAACATCCCTGGCCACCATTGTACCTCTCAGGCTGGCAGTGAGCTCTGCAAACAGGGTCCAGGCTGCGAAAGGCCGGGAGGAGAGACTGTCCAGGGCACGAGCCCACGGGACAACCCTCACCGGAGCTGTGAACAAGCTGAGAGGACGATACAAGCTGTTGAAAGTACCCTCCTGAAGTTAACTACTGCCAGGAAAGCAGTTGCTGCTTGGCTCAGTGAAAAAGTACATCTTCTAAATGGGAGACTGGGCCTAAAAGAGCAGAAAATGTGCCTGATTTCATTTTGAAAGGAGAGAGCACAGAGCACTTGATTTGTAGCCTGCATCATGCTTTAAGATCCTACATGATGAAAGCTGTTATTATACTTTCGGAGTCCAGTGCTGGCAATCCTTAATTACACAGAGCAACACTTCATTACTTGAATAAAACCATGAGGTTCAGCAGGTCCTGTTTGTGTGAAGTACTATTCAGACAGAGAGTTGCAGTTCAGCTTCAGTGCTAATTGCTTCTCCTCTTTCTTCATATAATGTGAGAGCTCCTAAACACTTTTCCAAAGAAGCCAGAGAGAACATTGCATGTCTGTTCCTTTCTCACCTAAGAGAAATGTATCGCTGCACTTTATGGTGATTATCAAAGTTTGTATTTAAGCTCTGAGACTGGCACAGTCATTTTTACTCTTTAACGTCTTGGGGGCTACTTTTAGTTTTGTCTAAGTTAATAACCTCACAGTAGCTGGTTTATTCTGTCCTCTCCTCTCTTGATACATACTGTGCAGTAGAGCCAGTCACTGAATCTTCTAGGGAATACTTGGTTCAAGATATTTGATTTTTAGGTGTTGGAAAAAATCAAAAGAACAGCTCCAGACAGCAGATTTACTAGGCCAGAGCTCTGACAGTGTTACATAGACCTCCTGACACAGGAGCAGTTCTAGGCAGCTAGGAACAGGCTTAATCTGGGCAATTTAGTTTAACACGGCTGTGACTGCACATGATCGAAATCCAGTTTAGAGCCCCCAGAACAAGAAGTCAAATCTACCACTTGAAAATGATTTCTTTAATTTCTTTTATTGGCAATACTGTGTTTTTCTAGTTAATGGTGTAGCAGCTGCAAAGTGCCCAGATCACAGCTACAATTTGGGGAAACAAGCAGCAGCAGTTACTCCAACAGCCTGGGGCTCTGGGATGTGGTTCGGTTTGTCAGCGTATCCCTGCCATCAAAGATTCTCCAGCAGCACGCGGGAAGGACTGTGGCTGCTGGAGCTGGCTGCTAGTGCCAGGGTGGCTGGGCTGCGTGAGAGGTTGGCATGAGTGGAGCATCTCCCGTGTGGGGAAANAAATATGAGAAGAAACTTCTTTCCGGTGACGGTCCCAGAGCCTGGCCCAGGCTGCCCAGGGAAGTTGTGGAGTCTCCTTCTGTGCAGCCATTCAAACCCGCCTGGACACCTTCCTGTGTAACCTCATCTGGGTGTTCCTGCTCCGGGGGATTGCACTGGATGAGCTTTCGAGGTCCCTTCCAACCCCTGACATTTTGGGATTCTGTGATGGGAAATGAGACAAATTGCTTTCAGCAAGCACAGCAAGTTTCAGCAAGGCTGCAAAAGGACGTTTTTGAAGGCACCCAAAAGGAGCCGGGCATCAGAGTCCTGTTGAAAAACCACAAGTATTTAAGTAATTAAATCCCCCTTTGCACTTCAGAGGAGCAGAAAGGATCACTAAACTCCCCTAGTAAGTCATTTAGCTGAAAAGACCCAAGCTGTTTTAAATGAACACCAGCATGCTTTCAGAGTCATCAAGGAGAGCTCTCCATCCTGGCCAGTCAGTTGAAAATATTCACAGCCGCAGACAAAACCCTTTCAAGTCCCATCTTTGTAACTGGAGAGAAAAAGCCGAGGCGCTGGCTTTCTTCAGAGGGCGTTCATTCCTGCTGGACCGTAATCCAGGAGTGTTCCAGCTCTGGGGGAAGTTGTCTCCTGTGGGACCTGCTGAAATGTTTCTGCAGTCATGAGACCAGCCTGCAGGAAGTTAATCCTTGTCATCACCTTTGTGACTCACCTTGCAGTCTCAATTGGACAAATTATTCCTCACATCTCCTCTTCAGAAAAATCAACCGCTGTGTTGAGTTGTTAGCGCAGAATGGCTGCCATGTTCCAGCCTGGCCAGATGGATTACAGCAGTGAGTCATCAAATTGAGTTTACAGGCACAACAGCTAAGATTTGCAAAGAAGCCTAAGCCTTATTTATTTCACTGGAGTTAAATATCTAAAATATTTCTATTCTGCTAAAACCCTTCAACAGCCTACCTGTTACCTGTGGTAGTGGTAGCTGCGTGTTATGTGCTGCAGGAGTTTTACAATACATCAACTAGTGAGCAATAATGCTAACTACCACATCGTTTGCAATGCCAATGTGGTTAGGAACAGGGGAAAAATCATTATAGATATAAAATTTTGAACTCGTTTCAAAACAAACCGTGACAAAACAGACCAAATAAATGAAAGTTTTGTTCTTTTTATTTTAGTGTCCTTAAAAACTGCTTCCTCGAGGACTCTGACCCTTAAAGCAAACTGGGACAGGGACAACAACTTTTATTGATGGTGGTTTTGTTTGTTGACAAACCAGAAACTCCAAGAAATAAAAAACAATTACGTTGAACCATAGCCACACAAGCTGTCTTATTGTTTTCAACTGAGATATTTGTATAAATAAATACATTTATATAAATATTTATACAAATTTCTCTGAGTATTGTAACCTAAGCAGTGGTAGAGCCAAGATGCACATTGTCTGCTGTGATGAAGACCAGATTATATCCTACTGCATTTTTAACATCTTCTGTCTTCCCTCTTCAGCACTCTTAACAATTATTTATTCAGTTATGGTCCCTAAACAGCATAATGAGCAAAGACCTGAAGACATTAGGTCAAAAAATGCTAACATAATAACCCAAGAATACATGCAGATGACAAAAGAGAACACCTGGCAAAATAAATAAGAAAATGACCCCTCTCCGTGTAAAATAACTGATTTTGGCATCAGAATTGAAAATCACAACATATTGGACACCAGGAGAAACCTTTATAATGCAGTTTCTCAGTTAAATTACTTCCATGCTGAACAACCTTATTTAGATGGCTTCATATTGCTGAAATCACTGAGATTTTTTTTTAATGTGATTTATCTCATCCAGCCCATTTCATATCTCTTTTAGAACATGCTTCACCAGTGATTTCAGATCTGCAAGGCCATTCCAAGTATTTCCTGTGGTGTGTTGATAAATAAGCAATAAACCCAAACCTACTGCACTCAAAGTCAGACATCCCAGAGGTTCTGCCCATGATGGTTCTTCAGAGGGCCAATACAGATGACTCTCTGTAACACATCACATCAAGAGCATCACCAGCTCACAGTGCTCCTTTGTTAAACCAGCTCACTCTGAGGTACAGACTTTAGCCCTCTAGCCATCAAGGATTTGGAATTTATTAATACTGCTCCATCAGACATACCAAACAGCCCCTGGAAGGGCCTTGTTCACTAGTCATCTCATTGCCAGGACACCATATAAAAGATGAAAATTATAAAATGGATAGAAAATGAATTAATTGTAAGAAGGTGGTGTTATTACAGCCACATTTGAGATTATAACACACTTTGACCCTAAAATTCAATAAGATTTCAGTTTATCTAATCCCAAAAGACTTTCTGTGGGACATGCCAAGTCTTCCCCACACACACTTTTCTTTTTTTGGCAGGGAAACTAAGGATTTAATTATATTTCATCAGAGCAAAATCTGTCCTTACACTCTGAAGTTGCATGGTTTCATTACATCACAAGTCTCCTAAATCCTTGTAGCCCACTAACAGCTCCATCATCTCTCTATTTAGTTACAAATTATCTTCACTTACACCAAAAGGCCATCATGAATTGGATGAAGATCATCTCACAGAACTGTTTTGCTATTTTCTGTGCCCTCTTTTCAAGCAGCAATGGTCTCCTCTTCATCTCTTCCAGAACCCTGAGTGAAACAAGATGTTTGAATTACTTTCTCTAGACCCAGTTCAGCAGTTTTACTAATAGAACAGCCACCTGATTTGGTGGAGAAAGAAGAGCACAATCCAACTCATCACCAACTCAAATGCGTGCAGCCCTGCACCTTGGAGAACACTTTTTCTGAGGAAGATCACTCACTGCGGAAAGTGGCATTAGATCTGTTACTGCGTATGTGCAAGGAGGGCACGCAGATTTATTAGAACCCAAATGTCAGCTCGTTTGACTGAGCAGGCTCTTATTCTCCTGCAGGCTCTCACACTTGTGATCAGAAAAGTCGTCTTCAACATCGTTCACATAATATTCTACCCGAGCTGATGGACATAAAGCAAAAACATTTAGTCTGCTTTCTCGGTGTGATGCTGAAAGTTTTGTGCTTGTTTGTTGCTATATTAATAATTAAGTGGTTTAATTAATTTTTCATTCTAGGTAAGGAAATGTGATTGAAAGATGATAAGAGTGCAAGACACCAAGCCTGAGAGCCTCCTGTTGATACTAAACTTCGGCAGAAGGATGCCAAGGAAACTGCTCGCCAGGAGAAAACTGAACCCATTCCATAATGTTCTGTCAATGGTGCCATTCGGTTCCTCACCCTCCAGAAAGCAAATCTGTCCTCTGTGCTGGAGAACGACAGAGCCTCTGCCACCGCAGCAAGTGACAGGATGCACCGTACCCTTTCCAACAGATCATCTGCCGACCACTTCAGAATTAACCTCCTCTCAGACCTCCTCTGTATCCATGCCAGGAACTAACAAGGTAAAATCCTGTGCTGCTTGTTTAGCACTAAAGAGTTTTATTTTTCAATGTTAATGGTTATACCTGCCCAAATGTATTTTGAGATTTTTTTTTTTTAATAAATGGAGGGGGGAGTGTGTGGAAAATTAACACTGAGAAGGGATCAGAAGCAAATTCAGAACAACCAAAAAACCAAGGTAGATGTTAAGTTGACTGGGCAAGATTCTGGGCTAAGTTTATATGACTCATTTCTTCTTCCACTTGCTTACCTCTCTCCAAGGCTCTCTCTCCACATTTGCATCTGGAAGGGGCATCTTGATGCAAAAAATACAAACAAAAGCAGAAAGAACGTGGAAAAATGACCGATACTAAAATTCGAATGAAATTTTCAAACAGGGGACAGATATAGAAAGGAGAACAAAGGATTAGGTCTGTTGTAAAAGAACACTAAGAAAGAGGTGGAACACGGGCATGAAGGAGGTGTATGAGGAAGCAGGAAGGATTGGCTGTAGTTGAGTGAGACTCGAAACAAGCAGGCCTAATGGGCTAGATCCTCAGCCTGTTTGAATTGGCGTTGCTTTTTTGACTCAACAGAGCAGTACAATTTACACCGGCTGACGATCTGGCCCAAGAGCTGCAAGTTTGAGGATAGACCGTATTCATCGCAAGGCTGCAAACCTTCCCCACCCTAGGAAAACAAGAAGCGTAATCTGGTCCCTGAGCTTGCTGTAGCCAAGTGGAAAAGGTGCCAAACACCTGAATATCCCATATGTGAGGCTCTTTATTTGGAGAGGAGGGAAAAAAAAAAAAATAGGACAATAAAAACAAATTTACTGCCAAATAAAAGTGACCCTAATGGTTTCCTATAGAGAAACAATGACATCCAGTGGTGAGTTACATTAATCACAGGGGCTTTACGTTAACCCTATCAGAATAAATCCCAGCTCATACCTGTTCCAGACACGGGATCAGTTGTTTTACCCGTTACCCACGTCCAGAGCTACTCTAGCCCTTGGAGACTTTAAAACTGTCCTTGCTGCTTTCTTTTCTGATAGGCCAAGTGCCTCTGCATTTTTTTTCCATCAGCTGCAACTCTGAAGCCCTTCTCTAAGTCCTCAAAGTCTAGGAAGGGCTTAATAGGTTCTCAGAGAAACATCTCCAGGTGATAGTAATACTATCTTCACGAGCAATTGAAGGCTTCTCAGCAGGGTAGGCAAAACAGAGTTTGCGGTGCCAGCAGAGCAGCTGACTGCCTGGCACTGTCCTCCCCACGGCAGGTGACTGTCTGTGCCTTGCTTCACCTGGGGCACGAAATGACAAGCAGCTCCAGCCTGGAAGACAGAGGGGAAAAGGTGATTATAAGAATACAGCCTCTCATAAACCCCTACTTCTTACACTTAGGATAATATGATTCTTGCACAAAATTCTCCTCCTCCCCCCATCCTTGAAGAGGTCAGTACAGATCTAGATCATGATGAACAGTCCCAGGCTGTAGGTATCAGAAAATTGCCTGTTCACGCTGCTTTGTTTTGTCCACCACCCCAGTGGAGACAGATGACCTTTGGTTTGTTGCTTTTGTTCTGATTCAGCTTTTTTTCCTTCAGGGACTAGCCCCCCAACCCCAGCCTATCCAGTTTGATTTCTATTTTCAGCTCCTTTTTGGATTTGTACTATATGCTGTCACCTGTGTTTCACATTTTAAAAATTTACGTTGAATTGATCATACGTTCCCTTCCTATGATTTAAGTGCATCATGAGCTTTCTGAAGAGAAAAGAAGGGGGATTTAGATAAATTGACAGGTGACGCACTCAGCAGCAAGGTACTTTATCAAGAAATGTTCTTGGAGTAAACCGCCGCATCACCACTAGTCTGAAGGGTCTGGATGAAGAGCCACTCTCCAGAACCGGGATGATTTCTTTCCTAAGTTTGCCAAGAATCCAATCTTTCTAAGCTTTATTTTCTACTATCTGTGCATCTCAGAGACTGATGTATCTACCACCACAAGGTGCCCTTAAGGGGAGGTGGCACTGATACACCTGTTGTATTATGGGCAGGCACAGTGGAAGATGAGTAGAATATTTTGTGTGTTAGATGAAAACACCTACCTGGTAGACTTTTGAGAAGAAGCCTAGATACTGGATTCCTAACAGGATTTTGTCATGTAGTTACTTTCAAAAATCCCATCAGACACCCAACATCATCAGTAAATGTTCAAACAATCCAAAGACTCCTCCAACTGTTTCTGTCAAAGCTACACAAAAACCTGTGCTAGATCAGATAGTGAGGAAGAAACAAGTGCCCCACCAGGACGAAGCCCTGTTGAGTGAACTGCTTTAAAAACACACCGTTAGGACTAGTTCTCCACTCTATTTCTAACCTTCACAGGCAAAACATACAGACGAGACAGGGAGGCACACAGAGGAGAGAAAATTTGCTTAGGAGCACACAGCAAAGTCACAAAATCACTGCCAGTTCTGCTACATCGTGCGGTTTGTACCAGTTTCTTGTCTGCACCCTGTGGGGATCAGGACTTCTAAGTAGTCTAGTTAAACGTTCCATGCTAAAACATTCACCCAGCTTCATTTTTGCTAACTGACCCCTAGCTCTCATATTAAGGAGCAATGCTAATGTGAGGAGTGGATTAGTTTTCATGGTACCTTTCTTAAACACCTCACTCACATATTCTCCATCCCTTTCTTCTTCCAAGCTAAACAATTCTCACTTTTGCACTCTATCCTCAGATGTAAACCCCACCCAGCCTTCTAACCATCTCATGACATGCTTTTGGTGGACTTCCAAACCAAAGAGGTTTCCAAACTGAACCTCCAAAATGTTTGAGGTTTCCCCATCTCTGTCTGGTACTTTCCAAGAGCACACTCCCGTTGATTCTGGAGGCAGCCTTGAATCCAAACTAACCATAATGCAGTCAGGAACAAGTCTGGCTACTTTTTAACGAGGAAATATGCTCTTGGGAAGTATCACGCAGTGATGGGCAAACCTCAAACACATTGGAGGTTCTGCTCATAAACCTCTTTGATCTAGAAGTCTCACCCAGTGGCAAACAATTGCCGGTGGTGCATGCAGAGCAGCGTGCCAGCCGTGACAGGAGAGAGCTATTATCACGGCGCGCAGGCAGCGCAGTCACCGCTACACACCCATGCTGCTGACTGGAGCAGTCTGACACTTTAGCAAGAAAAGAACATTTCATTACCAGGAACGAAAGAAAAAATAACCCAGAAATATGGAATTCAAGTTAACAATCACCCCTCCCCACCCCATAAACTCCCACTGCAGTCGTATCTAGTAGAGCCAGCTCTAACGTTGCTCTCAAATCTGCAGCTGCAGAGAGCCCCAGCCAAGCCAGGTTCAGATGATAATGTGGCTTCAACTGCTCATTGTTCCACAGTGACCGAGAAATCAAGCTCTGCTGGGATGCACCACCCTTTTTTTATTAATCTAAACTAAAAGCCTTGAACTCTGGAAGAACAAACTTTGTTTTTGGTGCATGTCACAGTTCTCCCACTGGGACAAGTCCATCTACAATACAAAGTCATCACAGGCTAAGCTGTAAGGCTGGCTGCTTATTTCAAGCTGCAGAGCCTCACAATTTCTACATCAAAGACTCGTAATGTTAGGTAGATGGTAACCAATGCTAGAGAAACAAAGAACTCTGAAACCAAGGTAGAGCAAGAAAACAAACCAAGGCACCGGGCGCCCTCTGGGTTTGTGCCTGTCCGCTTGTCTGCCACTTCTCCAAGTCCTGCACGTGAGGACAGGGGTGATTTTTAGTCACACAGAGAACATTTTTCATTGTGCTGATAAGAGTTATGGAACAGGGAGCCTTTTTGTGCTACAAACAATATTAAACTTCAGGACTTATTCTTCTCCAAGCTGTTTATTTGTTTGTTATGCTAAACAACTGCACAGGACACCAGGCTGATCGGTTTGCCCCAGGCTCCTTGTCCTCTTTCTTTACATCCCAATCCTCAAACGGATATAAGTATTAGGAATGGACCCAGCTACCTTAGGGTTGAGTGTGTCATCGAAACACTGTTAATGGCTTTTAAGTAAAAAGAAAATTACCTCTTGTTTCTTACAAAGTCCAAGAAAACAAGGCATTGCTGTTTCCCAGTGACAGACTCCACACTGTGCAATACTACAGTAACTGCATCAGGAGAGAGTTGTCACAGGGCAGAACAGGGTCACGTACCTGCAGCCTCCGGAAAGGAGGGGAGCTGCTCCTAAGGCTGTTAGAACGATCCTGAGCAACCGCTATTATTGTGATGTCCAACTGAGCAATATCTTATTTCTAATTTTAACATTCAAGAGGAACTTTTTGTTTGGCCTGGCTTGGCTGGAGAGCCATTGGCAGTTGCCTATGGCTGCAATGCTAATATGTGAGGAATTTAGGTTGGCATCCTGCGTCTTGACACACCGATGAGGAGCTGTTGTTTCTCGGTGAACTCCGACTTCCCGTCTGCTTCGCTGTCGGCCCGTACAAAAGTCACCAAACAGGAGACTTGCAGGTCATCTGGCCCAGTTCCTGTGCACTGTAGCCTCTTGAAAACTTTTGGTTGTGTATCTGCGGCTCCTACTCAGGTGAAACAGAGGTCACAACAAACCAGAAAACTTCTTGAGTATTAGCATTTTTATTTTTTATCTGATATCTTCTGTAATACAGCAAGCTACACAAATAGGCTAGAGAAAATAAGAAGTGAACCAAAACGAACCTTTCACTGTAAGGTCTGAAAAGATTTTGTTAACTTTTTATTATCAGTAATATGTAACTTTTGGTTGTCTTTTCATCTCTGATACCTAACCAGAGCCAAAACAGAAGAAACACTGTGCTCATATTTGTAGCAGCCCGTTACAGTTTCACCTGGGTTAACTAAAACCGACCACCGCAACTCAGTACCAGCAGCAGCCCTGAGGGAACAGCTCTGAGTTACCTAAGGCTGGAAGGACTGATGAGGAGAGGAGGTTATACCCTCTGTTTCAAACTTCTGAGTAAATAGGAAGCTTTCCAGAGACAACCACCCCTTATCTGCCCCGATTAGAAAGTTCACAGCACTTCTGCGAGAGAACTCAGATTAGCCTCGCTAAGCTCAACGCAACTGCTTGATCCAATGAGGTTCAGACAAGATAACCCCAAAGTACATTAATGAGATGAGACTGAATCAGCCCTGAAATGAGAGATGCAGAAGACTGACCTAATTTTTCCTTTTTCATCCCTTCTTCCCATTCCTGCCCAAAACTGCTCAGGTTGTTTAGTCTAACATTTCCTAGTACTTTCATATGTTTATTTATAATAAAATGAAAGGATAGGGTAGCCATTATGAATCTTCAGAGGTTCCACAGTCTTCTCTTGCCAGTCAACCCAAAATTTTCTTTTCTCTTTTTTTTCCCTTCAGATCCTATCTCATGTTTCATTGTGTGCTTCCTCTCCCCAGTTAGGGCTTTCATATATTTTAACTCCTTCATCCTTCCTTGTGCCATCACTTAGTCAAATTCTCAATATTTGCTTGTTTTTTAATTATTTCCCCTACATTTTTTTGTCTCGCTCACCTGATTATTTTTATGACTTCTTAACCCCCATGAAATCACTCATATCTTCTGTCCAACTGGGACACACACAGCTGAACACAATACCCCAAATCCCATGATGCCAGTGCCATCTCAGCAATAAGCATCATTATCTATTTAATATCTGATCTGCTGTCTCCCTGTAACTCACAGGTCACATCCAATAATCCTGCTTCCCAAATTTATTTGTCTGATTAAGTACTTGCAGTTTCCTTTAGACATATTAGCTACATTTTTCTAAACTGAATCATGTTTGTTTTCATCTTATTATAGTATTAATCTCTTGAGCCTTCTTTCGTACAAATGGATGGAAATAGTTTTTTCCCCTTATTATTGCACAAGAGGGTTTTATGTCTTTGGATGTGTCATTATAAAATGGTTTTGGTAGCAGCAAACCTAGTTCCTGTTGTGATTAAACCATAACACATTTCAGGACAAGTTAGTCATTGTGGAATAAAACTGTCTTGTGAGCAGCACTTATACCTGGCAGGAAGTGCTGAAGGAGGAGGAAGTGGGCTGGAGATAGACGAAGAGGAAGGATTTACAGGCTGAGTAAGAAATTAAATCAAGCTACCCTTAAGAAGTTTAAAAAAAAAGACTAATCACTAATGGCTAAATTTTTATCTTACTCAAAAGATTATGCACCGACCCCCCTTTCCATATAATAGAAGGACAGCCAAAGCAAGGTAGGAAAACCTTGATTCTTAATTGTATGTGTATCTGTGGTGAAAAAATATGTAATCCAAACTTTGTCTCATCTGAGTTGCTCAGCAACTATTGAGGTACTTGGTCTATAAAGAGGCTGCTCTCCTCTTGACTTACATGGAGTCAGTGTATTTTATATGTAAAGATGAGTTTTGAGGGATTTACAGCCAGTTATGGACCTTTTTGGAAAGTTATCTTCTTCACATTCAAAGCTGGGTTTTCTTCCCAGCCATTCAGTCCTCCTGCTACTATATTTCAAATAACCGCGTGGCAGACCAGAGGTGGTGGTAACAGGAACAGCGCGCTTTGCTTTGGGAGAGCAGGGCCGCCCATGCACAGCCAGCCTCGCATTGTCCCAGGCCCCACAATTTCCTGGGAGTTAAAATTTCGTCTGGCATCTGAATTCAAATATGTATATACTGCTAGGTTTATGTAGGGGCTGGTCTACTATGCATCTCCATCTAGACTTGCCAAACAACCTTATTTAACCTAGACAGTCTGAATTTCCAGTGTAAACTGGTCAGCAAAAGACCAAGTTGAGCTCCCTACAGCATATTTTCAAGACTGAAAGGTTATACCGCTCGAGTTTGCTGCAAATCCAGTACCATCTGACATAGCCGAAAGGTAGGATATGGCAGAATAAAAAGTCATGTGTGAAAAAGAATTTGGGTGATGAGTTAGCCCAGATGCATTACATGTCTTTCATTCAGGAGCCCTGGTCAGATCACACAGCTCAACTGAAGAAGCTGGCAATGTCCCACTTTATACCACTTGATACCTATGAACTTACGTGATCTTCTGGCAGCTATACGTATTTATGCACCAGCTGCATGTATTTATATGCAGAACCTAGTTTAAAGAGTCTTATTATGGGAGGCACCTTTCAGAAGAATACCTTGGTGTGCAAGTGAGAGTGAAGGAGTAACAGGGAAGAGAAACAAGTAGAAATAAGAGTGGGGAAATTAATTGGTCCCAGAGAAGTGAAGTGGACCAGGAGCAAACACTTAAGTCGACAAACAGAGGGAGGAAAGAAAGAAGAGAGAGATAAAAATCCTCACTTAACAGTTTATAGTAACAAATCTTCGGAGAACCCTCTGAGTTTGCATCCCTTGGAAACGAAGCCCTCACTAATGCAATACTGGAAAAGCATCCCCACTCCAAGTCTCGAACAGTATAGATCCAGGAAATATTAAATCCATCTGCTGCAGAGAAAATGTTTTATCAACAACAAAAAACCCATTTGATTTATTCTCTAGACACTGGGCCCAGACTCAGTCACTAAGCTGCACTATCTAATGTGGTTAGACAACTTCTAGGGAACTAACCTCTTGTTGCCGTTACTCACAGTATTTGCTTTTCCCCTCTTGCCTTACTCATCTGATTCCTCCCTTCTTATTATGACTCTGGTTGAGCTGATAGGTCATAATTCATACAACAGGCTGAGGCTTTCGTGCCTTTGTCGGTAACTTGAGCCAGGGAAGTGAGTTATTCTTGCCTTTGCCGTGTTTCTCCGTCTCATTCCTTTTCTGTCTGGGAGTTTACCTAGACCTAGAGCATACAACCTCTATAGTAGTACCCATCAAGAGAGAGGCCGATTGGCTTTCCCTCCAGTTTTAGTTACAGTGTGTGCCTGCGAGTGTCTTTGGAGGAGTTTTTCACTTGATACCAGGTATTTAATAGAAGCCTGCAGTGACACAGCACCACCAGTCCCAAAGTACTTTCCAAGCCAGAGATTTGTTCACCTAAGTTCTCCTAACATTAAAACGGAGGCAGCACGGTGGAAGAGCAGGTACACAGGAGGCACTTTCCCTGCAAAGCCGATGTGTAGTGGACTTTTTCTCAGGCTTTGTGTCCAGCCTAGCTCCAGACTCTTCAAAAAATATCTTGCCTACCTTTGATGCTGGTTCCAGGTCAGTTAATTAGCTCCTCCCATGTGGATGAAAGCCAGGGCATGGTTTACACTCGTTTGTACCATGACCCACTCGTGTGACATAGAGGACACAGATTAAAACTCCTCCAGTCCTGACAGGGAACCTAATTGCTCAATGATCACACGTACCCAGCAGTACAGAATGGTTCCTCTCCATCTTTCTGGGAGAGCAGCTACAGTTCCTGGGAGTGAAAGGCCCGTGACAGCCCCTCACTTTGTGCACCATGACCCGCCAGGACACAGACATGGGGCTCCACTCCAGGCTGCAGCCGCGCTGAGGTTCCTCACAGTGTAAAATGCTCCTCTATAAAATACCGACAACCTCAGCTAATTCTACTGTGATAGCAAAATCAACACTGAGTGGAGACAGGATCCTGTATTGCCAAAACTGGCTGCCCTCCTAATATGTGCTCTCATATCCGTACTAAAACGCTGGTTACCAAATTGCATGAGGATGTCCAGATCACCTAGTGGCGGACAAAAGGCAAAGGATTCACACAGGGCAAAAATACTCCTCCCATTCCACACTACCCCGTCCTATTCTCCAAGGAACCTCACATTCTTCATCTTCAAAAAGAGCTTCCCTAGACAGAGAAGGGAGGCCCTACCTCAAGCTGAGCATTTTCTTGTCAGAATTTAGGACATTATCTGTATCTTCCACCATCAAGGGTTCATTCCCTGTGGCAGTGTAAGTCAGATCTGGCTGGTTCTTCCCTAAGTGACATCAAAAGAAAAATGTAAAGATTCAGTTAGGTAACGATAAGGTATAATCATGTGGCTACTTGAGACACGTTACATTTCTTCCCAGGAAGGGTGAAAAAGTTGAGCTCACCTGCCAATTTTTCAATAACCCAAGCCTTAAACCAAACCAAACCAAGCCAAAACACCCTCCCCCTCCAGCAAAAACAGATGAGAGAACTTGAAGTAGCCCCAGCAATAGAGACAAATGTGGAGCCGGTCCATTAAAATATGCTTTACCTGCTTCAGAAACGCCCTTCCGACGGCTGGAGCGGGAGCAGCGGATCGTGCCGTGCGGCGTGACGGCTGCCGCGGCCTCGCCAAGGGTGGGTCTGGCGATTATTGTATCTGCCGTCAGCGAGACACTGCAGCCTGGAAACCTGGGAGATGAAAGGCACCGTATAAATACACAATATTATTGCTGCTGTTACTATTATTTCACTGGCCTTTTGCCTCGCTTTCTGGTTGAGCGAGAGAATATGAGTATTCCTGAATGTCCCCAGCCCTACATTTAGTCAAGCCTTGTCTTTAGCACTGTAGACCTTCAGATATAATTTTTTCCCATCATCTCAGTTCACAGAGCCACAGACTGCATTTCTTTTCTTGGTATTAACTTCAAAGTATTTTTCCTTTTAAAATACAAGTCAACGTTATTTGTTAAATGACTGTTTTGAACTTGGATCCAATATTTTTAGTAAAAAAAAAAAAAAAGTTTTGTTTTGTTTTTTAACTGGAAGGAATCCAAACTATCCACAGCTTTTATAACCCAACTTCCTTATGAGTCAGGACATTTATTGCCAGAAAAATATTATTTTAACTTTATTAGTGCAATATAGTAGTGACATCTAGTGGCTTTCATCAGCATCCTGATGAGCGAGGGAGAGGCGCAACTGGGAACACATCCAGCTCAGGGCTTTATTAAACCATTGTTGAGAGCCAGTGCAAGTTGAATGAGTCCTTCTAAGACGTACATAGAGTTTATTAAAATTATAAAATTCTAATAATATAGTGAAAATAACCTCTAAGATAAGAAATTCTAAGGGTATAACACCCATGTGCAATTTCTTCAGCTCACATTTATAACAAGAAAGGTAAAATTCATGGTTTCCTTCATCCAGGCTAAAATATCTCATTGTTTGCACTAGGGAGCTCCTTTACCATGAACTAAAGAAACAATATTTTCCAATTTCTAAATCAATGTTCAGTCCAAGGCAATTTACAGACCGTTTAGCTGAAATGCCATGGGCAGAGCCCAACTCCTATTGAAAGAAGCAGGAGTTGTGCCACAGTTTTCCATAAAGATCATGCCTTAAACATTATTTTTCCAAAGCTGAAGCTCCTTCTCAGCTCTTCAGCTAGGACGTGCTTGTATGCAGACTTAATTTTACACTCAGGAATACCAAAAACCTGTCAAACTGGCCTTTTACTACCAGGATTGTGGCAGAGTAATCACCAAACTGGCAGACAGGGAAAGGTCTCAGAGCTCCTGAAGTAAAACTGACACCAGAGCTCGGGAGAAATGTAACACTTCTAGCGCTGGCAGGAAAGTTTATCATCAGCTTTGCAGCTTAAAATATTTTTCTTTAACTGTGGAACAGAATTCATATTACAACCAGCTTGTGGGTTCCCTTTCTTCCTCTTTGAGCTTGCCTGCAAAATTTAGTTGGGCACAAAAACTGCCAGATGTTCTTTGAAGACAAAGTCGATTATGCTTGTCTGACAATGCTCAACGGGCTTTGGATCTTCAGGCTATTAAACATTACTGTGATTTCAAATTCTACTTATACTTCTACTTATTCTACTTATTCAAATTCTACTTATTCTATCTCACACTTCTTTCTGTCCCTTCGGCTCAAGATGTTTTTCATTACTTTGTCAAACTTTCCACATAGAAGCCTTGTTTAACTAAGAAGTTAACTGATGAAAAGCTATTAATAATTATTTTATGCAGTTGTGGACACTCTGGCTACATACAGAAAAGGAGATGAAACATCGGAAAACTTATTTTGTACAAGCATATTACCCCGTGTTGGCTGGCTGCAGCTCGGATAAACCACGGGATCGCTCTGTAACGGATGGAGATCGCGGCGGAGCTGAGCGCGGTGCGGCCGGCGGGTTACGGCTCCGCAGGTGCGTGCGGACATGTGCGCCCGTGTGTTTTATTATGAGAGGATTTACTTTTCCATGTGCAGCAGTGACAGCACCCCAGAGGAAGTCATAGCTGGGAAGTATCTAATATAATATTTGCACTGCGTCTGCAGTTCGTGTCGGCGTGCCAACGCTGTTGCTCTGCTCTCCCTCCTCCTCGGGATTATTAGGGGGTTCGTAACATTAAATATAATGGCTGCCTTTGAAGTTTAGACTTAAGAACTGAGACGGTTTTTCCATGTTGGCAGTTAAGTTGCAGCGTTATTCCGCGGACGGCAGGCCAAGGAAACAAGCGGTCAGCTCCACGGCTGCCTGAAGCACCTCCAGAGAGTCAACCTCCTGCTCCCAGCCTGGGTGAAGCTTCCACCCCGACCTTCGCTTGCTGCTCGGCCCCAACTCCGTCGTGCTGCCACAGCCAGGATGAGGTCAGACCCGGGGGTGTCCTCCAGTGCTCCTCAGGCAAAACCCCCTCGGGACAACACAGCCCCGGCCCCCGAGTCGCAGCTGATGGCGTCTCCAGGATCTACAGCCCACAAGGCAACATTCCCCACACGCCGGAAAGTGGTGAGTCAGAGCAGCGGCTTGAGGGAGACTTCAAATACTCCAACAGGTCTGGCAGAAATATTTATACACCTGCGTTTTCAAATATGCTCTACTTTTCTCACTTTATAAATACATAGGATCCAGTTGAACACTTGGCCTAGCAGAGCCAAGCATGCCCCTTTTATTTGATGAACCAGCTGTTTTTCTGGCCTGTTCACATAAGCATATTTGTGTGTGTTGATTTTGTAGTTCGTTGGGAAAAAGAAACAGATGACAGGTTGTATGTCCATTTTTGTTATGTATATAACTACCACATAGAAAATTCCCCTCCAATCCGTTTACTTGTTTACTTCGCATGAGGAAAGCAGCACATAAAACACTCAGAGAAGGCATGGAAGGTAGACTGCTCATGCTTTTTTAACTAAACAGATGCAAAACCAGTTCATACAGGAGAGATGTTGCAGTGGCTCTGTTTACAGGTCACCATGGGCTGCAATATCATGTTGATGTGAGTCCACAGATGGGACAACTGATGCAACCTGGACAGCGAACTCCTGCTCACATATTCATTCCTTTGGTTTTGGCTTCCACACCCGTGTTTCTATGTGTGGACTGGCACTGCCCTTCGAAATTCAGACCGGGTGTTTCAAAGGATCTGAGATGGTCCCTTGTGGCACTAAAATACCACACCAGATGGGCAGTTTGTAGGTTGCTTCGACGATCTCCTTCCTCACGGGTAGATGAGTCAAAAACCTAGCCGTTTAACTCCGGCATTGCATGTAGGTGGACAACAGACACAGGCTGTATGGAGGCTTGTCAGGAGCTAATGCAATACGACAATCTCTACCAGCTCGTAAAATTACAACGGGATGTCAAGGAATTTACTGCCAAGCCTGAAAAAGAAAAACATTTCAATATCCTATTATGGCCCCTCCCCAGCCCTATAACCTGCTGAGAACTAGGCTTTAAAATGCTGTGCTAGCCAATCCCTGTGAACTTTGACTTCTATTTGGAGGCATTGTTTTTTATTCAGCTATAAATAAGCCGAATTACAGGCCTTTTCAGGGGGGACGTGCATCTGGAATATTACATGGAAAACCTCAGGTTAATGCTCTGACAGTTTGTCTAGGCAGTAAAAGGTAATTGCATGTAACACCACAAAAGTTGTGCAATCCCCAACATAAGGAACCTTGCTTCACGCAAATCGCTGGAATCAGACAAGGGGTAGGATATACTCCCTGGAGGGGCCAGATTTCATCTTGCCAGTTTAATTCTTTATACTAACCTTAAGAATACATTCATAATTTAATATTTTGCTTTTTTTTCTGGCTGTCTTTGGGGGCAAACTGAAGAAGCTAAAATACTATAAAATGGTTCATCCTGGTAAACATTCACATTTCACCAGCTGCTTAAAATAGTCACAATAATTTCACAGCTATCTGCCCCTTCTGTTTCATCAGGAATATCACTGAACTCCTCATTTTGTGCAGCAAATGAAATTTTAAAGAGTTTTTTTTTGTGCATGTGATTTTATTTTTTGATTTCACAGCCAAGCCAAAAGGGAGAAGACAAGTTAACAAAGCAAGCCCATTTCCCCAAAGGAAGGCTTGTATTCTTGACAACGTCACATTAACAACAGCAGCGGATACGCATAAGCCAACGTGACAAAGCGGCGGAGCAGGACTAGCCAAAAAGATATCAATAAGCGATGAAGTTTGATTTCGTTTTCAAGAAATAGTGATACTTTCTGCTTTCTTCGGAATTTTATATGACTTTTCGCTTCCATGTAAAATTTTGAAAGCAGATTTGAAAGCTCCCAAGGGGATGCGCTGCTGGGACAGGACACTTGTGTAACGTGCCTGCACTCACATGCTCCTTACAAGCAAGTGGCTCCACTGGGAAGAGAGGACATGTGCATGGTCTGCCGAAACGCAGCCGTTCCTTTCAAGTGTGGTGGGCACACAGGGACCCCTTGGCTCTCTTTGTCAGCAAGACAACCCCAGTTGGACTGGCCCCAGAAATAAGTGAGGAGCACAACCTATTTAATTGACAGCTGAGCCAGGTGGCTGAATATATGGGAGAGAAATCATTTCCAAGTTGCATGCCAAGCTCATGTTCTCTGCAGTGGGGCCCCGTTTTGTGCTGGGGAAGAGTTAGGACTCCAAATCGCAGTGTCATGGGATGCTTTGGGCAGAGAATCGACTGCTGTTGGCTAGAGGTGCTGAGAGACAGTGCTGATCTTGCTGGAGCTCTGAAAATAGATCTGCACCTGCTATTAGCATCAGCTTTGCCATCAAAATCCTGTCCAAGGGTGTAAATAATTTACGAATAAGAGGGATTTTGGAAACAGACTCCACTCTTCCTCCCTATCAAGGAAACTGCACAGACAAGTAGTCCAAATCCTTCTGACCGCTCAAAAGCCAAGCAGAGCACTACGAGTGATAGAAGGAAGGAAGCATTAAAAAAACCCCACACACAATTCAGAACTGTGCAATGGAAGAGTGCAACAAACAAACCTAGATTTAAAAAGTGGTCAAAGACCCAGGTATAAATTGATCTGAATGTACCTGAAGAACTACCCAGGGCCATTAAATGAATTTGCATGTGCCAGTTTCTCTGCTCCTTTTCTTACTCTGTCTCTGGGTTCCAGGCTTATCAAAGCACAGACGGTCTCTTTCTGTCTTCTGGTCTGTACCTGCTGCCCAGGCTCACAGCTGCAGCTGAACATGGTTTTTATTCTGTTAATGACAGTATGAAGAGGTAATAGAATATATCATAAGTAAAATATTTCAAAAACAACTAATCATTTTAAACATTTTTATCTTGCGATCTGACTTGAGCTGCTTGAAATTCAATATCTGGGTTGCAAAGTAGTTCAACAACGACTCTAAATTAATCTTCAGCCACTGTGATTTACTAAATCATATGACATTTTTCAAAATCTTTCCCTGTGGGATTAAAACAAGGACAAAAAAATCTCCATGTCTGCTCCAAGAGGCAGGGAATCTTTACCCCCAAGCAAAGTTGGAGGATATACATTTGGAAGAGGTTGTTTTTGAAGGTGCTCATGGACTTTTTATAAGCAGTAGGTTCTGGGATGCTGCTAAGAAGGGGCTAGGTAATAAAAACTGATTATATATGGAATATAAATCCAAAGAGAGCAAGAGAAACTTCAGCTGTGTATGCCTGCTAGTTTTACCCAGCTGTGGCTCTCGGTCACTGCACCACATGTTTTAAGTCAGTAGTTTTCATATTGTATGCACAAGTAACATTTCAATTCAAACTAGTCCCCAAATGGTCCAGTTTGACAAGCCAGTTTGCTTACTCCAAAGTCAGTCAAAGCAGAGCATCCCCCGTCCTGTCAGTGATTCGGACAGGCAGAGGGGCTCAGCTGAGAATTCTCATGCTGGCAGCCCATATAAAAACAAATACGCTCCCTAATCAATATGTTCCTGCTCCCACGGGGGATTTTGTTATTGGGAATTGGGTTGAAATCGTGTTGAACTCTCCTCAAAGATGGAGAATTAAAACCACTGCTTTGGCACAGGTGACAGCAGTGAAAACCTTTAACTATGTCAGGATAACAAGGTAAAATAAAACTTGCCTTAGAGTCGTGTCGTTGTTTACCTTGAAGCTTGATGGCCCTGTTGTTCACATTAATGCTGACGTTCTTCTCACACCACACTGTAGCAAAGGCTGAGCAGAAAGGACACATATACACTCCATTAAGTTCTTGCACAAAAAAGTATTGATTTTCCTTAAAGAGGAATATCATCTGGAAGGCTGTTGTATCACTGCAGTAACTGAGAGGGAGTATGGCCCAGCCTATTCGGATTGTGTCACATGGGACAAGTTAAAAGCTCAGCAATGGGCTCAGGAATTGCCAAAATGTCATAGAGGTAGTGGAAGAAGTAAAAAGTCTCGCCAGCTCTCACATGAGTGTGTGTTGGCTCTAGAGCTCTCGCTGGAAGGCTTGATGTGGCAACTTGAATTTCCTCATTTCACTCCTCTTGTTTCAGTTATCCGGCCATGGAGTTAAAAAGCAAAACAAAACAAAAGCACCCAACCTACATGATTAATCACTTGCTCTGCATAATTTGTAGTAAATAGCCAAAGTCTAGTCACGGCAAATAATTCACCAATACTCTGCAAGCTGACATACATTGGTATGGGGTGTTCAGCCAGTTCTGACTAGCAGAGTCTTAGAAACAGGCCTTTGCAGGAAACCTATCAACAGAAAAAAATTATGGTATTTATTACTGGCATATTTGCCAGTCCTGTTATTTGCCTAATATGGCAAAATGTGTTCAGGAAGGAGCAGAGGGTGCAAACAAACCACGATACGCTCTCCAGAAAACCACTGAGTACAGGGGTCCGATACCACCTGGAAGGACACGTGCAGTATTCAGACCTCTCAGCAACCACAGGTGGGGCACAATTTTCAAAAGCTTTGCTTAAATTCAGCCCCATACACAGCTCCGATTTCCAAAAGCGTGTGACACCAGACGTACAGAGCCCTTTAGAAAACCCAGCCATCCAACTTGGTTCCTAAATGAGCGCTGAGCTCTGTTGGAACTAACCCTTGGAAGCTCATAACCTGGCTGCAGGTTTGCTGTTGTCTCACAGTGCTCGTCAGATGCAGGAGGAAAAACAAAACCTTGAGGGTGAAAGATCTCATCCAAGATCATCAGCAGGAACGTGTTGCTCTGCAACCTTGTTTTCCAGCTGGGCTCCCCTCCCGCTGTTCCCCAAGTGGCACCTGGCCTGAAGCACAGATGGATCAGCACCAGCACGTATACAGCTGTAAATAGATCATATAGAATGGTGTTTCATTATGGATCCCCAGCTTGCCAACAGATATTAGGCCACGTGTCTTGTCGCAAGAGAGAGAACTTAAGCCCAGCAATCATAGCTACAAAATTTTCCTCTGTGTATGGTTGTGGAATAAAGGCCCCTAAGCAAGATCCTGCCCAGAACCTCTGCCCCAGCTCCCGCGCTTCCTCACCCACACCGTGAGTGCACCTGAAACGCTGTCACGGCAGAGTTTATACTGAGGAAATAACCCCACAAAGCCAAATTCAGTAAGTCTTCCACCTGTAGAAAGCTGTTAAAGAAGAGTTGCTTGCCATCACTAAAACGGGAATGCATTATCTCCGATTATGACTCAAGTAGGCAGAAGAAGAGAGGTTTTAATTTTAAATCGCAATGGATAAAAGCAGAGTTAAACATTAAGATCAGGATTTATGGAGTCCTAAATGATGTGGTGATCTACTGGGGCAATTTATACTAACACTGGAATTAGGAATAAAGAAAAAATTCTGACGCTTCGGGCTACCTCTATTTCTGTCAGGTTCTGCTCACAGCACATCACTTCCTTCCTTTCTCTCTTTTTTCTATTTTTCCACACACAGAGAACCCAAAACTGCTACTACTGACACAGGTGCATTTCAGATTAACAGCAACCAGAGAATAAGCAAAAAACGAACATGTGAAAAAGTAGAAGTTCTGTTCTAACCCATTGTTCCCTAAGAAATGAGGCTGCTCTAAGGTTTCTTAGCCAAATGCAGTATCTATATTGGCTTTACCTCTTTCAGCCACACAAAATTACTACGCGCTCCAAAATAAATGCAGGAAAAATACCAAAACAAAAGTACCAAAACAAAAATACCAAAACAAAAATACCAAACAACCAGCACAGACTTTGTTGTGCTTTTCGATGGTGTTGCTTGCCGTTGCAACCAAACATCACCAGGCAATTTAGGGCAGTCTGTCCACAGCTTTACATCCTGCAGTTGTGTTAAACAGGGCCCCATCATACCTAAAATGCAACATTTCTACTGCAAAACACCTGCAGGCTTAATATTTTCCCCAAGGTTCATGCAAAGTAAGAAGACCTCAAATATGTAAATATTCAGGAGGGGCAGTAGCAAAAACACAAGTACAGTACAAGCAAGAAATCTGTTCATATATGTGGATGCAAAACTGCAAATACTCATGTTTTGAAATTGCGTGCACCCCAGCAAATATACCAAGAGGACACTCAAGAGGGCATGTTGTCTGTTTTCTTGCCCAGTAACGGTACCAAGAGCACTTCTCTTACAGAAATAAACCACGATGCATATTTCCTCTGCTCCCTCTGTTCTGTAACGCCCACGTTCTGCTCACCGAGATCTTCCACAGTAACTTGAAAGCGCAAGGTGCTGTGAGGAGGATACGCGAGCGAGCACTCCCTTGCACGATTGTGCAAGTCGCGATGAGGAAACGAGCTCAGCGCCTGCTCACCCCACACCTGCCACAGCCCAGCTCGCAGCAAACCTGGCCCAGTAAGCCCAGCTTTGAAGGAGAAGTTAATTCATTCTTCAGCAGCGCTATTTGCATTGCTGCTCATGCAGGGCTAATTCTGCTATTGCTTTCGTTGCTGGTCTTGCCCTGAATATATGATTTTTCTCCCTCCATTCCAATTTTCTTTCCAACCCCTGTCAAAGCAACCAGTGCAGGCATTTATGGCCTTTCCGTCTGCTGAACCGTGATCTTCAGCAAAGCGAAGCTTGACCTCTCTTGCTTTTCAGGCCAGTACAGCTTTCTCTTAAGGCATCACTGGCACTCAACACACAGGAGCTTTTTCACAGAGCAGTAAGGATGCTGATAGTAAAAAGACAATGTTGTTTTCAAGGTGAACAACACACATTCACGCACACCCAAACCTGTGCCTTTGTCACATTTCCAGAAACGCAACCTGAAATCGGAGCTGGGAAGAAGTGAGGACCAGTGCATCTCCAGCAAGAGATCCAAATTGCAGTGCAGATTCTCTTTTTTTTTTTTTTAAAAAAAAAAAAAGAAATACACAGATACCTCAGTACCAGGATCCAGCCTGGCACTCTGCTTAATCACATGCTTGCCTAAAAAATAAAAAAAACCCCTGCTGTTGGAACACAACCACTTCCACACCAACCCTTTTCCAAGTCCTCCTTGTAATTAAACTCCCTGGTACAGCATCACCTACCTTTGAAGGTCCTTTCCCAGCACCTTAGTCCCGCAGCTGCCCCCATGGATTTGGCAAGCGCATGCAATGGTGAAGCGAACCAGCTTGCAGCTGCCTGCCCCGCTCTTTGAGCTGCTCTGCGTTTCCACCCAGCCTTTCGATGCTTGAGAAGATGCTCCATGGCTGCCTGGTCCTCTCTGTTTCTCTCTTCTCCCCCAGAGCTGGGCGGTTTGTCCTCAGCATTACTAGAAAATTTGAAAGATGTGTTGCATGCAGAGCATAGGACCAGGGAGCACGTCTGTGTGGCAGCTCCCGCTCCATCATTATGCCTGCACACTCTCCCCACCAATTCTTACTTGCTTTTGGGCCTTCTGTTTGCAAATTGTTGTCATTTTTTGACACCTGCAGCACGAAGAGACGAAACCAGATGGAGACAACATGGGGGTACAGGTAGAGTGTATCGGCTTTGCCGTAAATGTACGATCAAAACACCCAGTAAGTCCAGTCTAACCTGATCCCATCCAGGAGAGCTGCAGTCAGTACTGACTCAGGGGTTAACGCAATGCACTGATCCAGCCACACACTTTATCCATGATGTAAACTGCTCTTTTCCTCCATGCTGCAGCTCCTCAGCAATGAACAGGGATGGCACCTCCTTTCTCCCATCCTTTTTTGGCCTTATCTGCTCAGAAAAATCTGGTCATTCAGGTACACACACTTTTTTAAAAAAAACTATGTTTCTACAGCACATAGAAACTCATCATTTGCTCTGTTTTCAAGATACCACATCATTTTTTCTAAGGTGAGAGATTTGGAGTCCACAGCTTTGCTGAGATCAGAAAATCAAGCTAAACCCAGGCTGGAATGAACTCCCCAGCTGAAGCTGTGTAAGCCAACACATCAAGACAGCAGGAAGTCTTGGGAGGGTGGTAAAATTAATTTTTTCCCAAGCAAAACATTTTTATTAATTTGATAACCACCAGCATTTTATTTTGACATTAACTAAGATTCCAATCTAGATAATGGGAAATGGCAGCTTTCTGTTCAAAGCCAACGGATTTACTCTTTTTTTTTTTTTTTTACAACATTCAAATAGCTCAGAAGCATTTGCCCCATTTCTGATGGAGAGTTTCACCTATAAGCAGCATACACTGGTATGTGTTTTAAAAAATATTTCCATATGCTAAAGGAATGCAAATGGTTGCCAAAGAAAGTGGCTGTTACAGCAGCAGGCTGGGGCTGTTTTTAGAGGAAAAACTGCTGCAGAAATGAGGTATCCACAGAGGTGCACTAAAGCAACACTAACTGCAGTGACCTTGAGATGACCTAGACCTCCTCATATTACAAAAATGAAAAGGGAGTTAGAAAATCTGTGGCCAATTAGGCGCTTTTTTTTTTCCTGGAGACATGATGAAATTTCCTGAAACAAAAACTTTAGCAAATTCTATAAAATACTTCTAGCTTTGGTGGAAAAATAAATTATTGCCTTTTTATCTCCTCATTCCTGAGGCACAGAACTGGCCCACTTCTGTTTGTGCAGATGGATTGGAGGGAAAACACCCAAAGAAGGGCCAAGTGGTGAGATTCTTGGCACGAGCAATTAAGTGTGAAGTTATTCTCAGGGCTGCCTATTTGTTATTGCAGCAGGAATCATTAAGATTATATGGAAAGATATTGTCTGGGAAAAAGTGTGAAGTAAGGATTATATGTCCTGAAATGTGATTAGCGAGCAAAGCATCGCCTGTCCTCCCCAGGGTCTCTCTGGACAGGCGATACGGAGCTGGTTGCGCTCAGGTGCCTCCTCAGGGGCTTGGCTTTTGCTCTGAACTTCGCTCTGACGCACATCCAGCGACAGGAGCCACCGCTGACCAGAAGGTTGTCTCCTCGCCACCCTCTCGCGCTTCGCAGCCACCCGGATCCATCCCCAGGGATGGTGACAGCAGTTGGCACTTTCAAGGTGCGGTGGGGCATCCCTCCCTTCACGTACGGGCAGAAGCTGATCCCAGAGGAGGACTTGGTGTTCAGTACAGCCGAGCGGGGTGTGATGGCTCAGCCCCCTGTTGAACACGTCCCACGCTGGCTCTCTTGGGCACGACTCTGCCGGGCCTGTGCGGGCTGCTGCCCACAGTGTCTGCTCACCCAGGAGAGCTCCCTCCTGGCAGAGCCGTGTCCTTGGCTCGCAATGGACACAGCTCGTCCGTGCCGGCGTCACCTCCTCCCTGAGGACAGGGCCGCACACCAGAGAGCACGGCCCTGGGTGGGCCCCCAGCCAACAGCTACCAGGTCCTGGAGCCAAAATAGCAGAAGAGGGCAAAAGGGTCCCTTCCCTCTCTGCTGCTGTCCCTCCACCGACTTCTTCTCACTTCCATTTCCCAAATAAGATGTGAGCAGATGGGGAGGGCCAGGAGCGCTGGCTCAGCTCCACGCAGCCTAGAGCACAAGCTCTAATGCTGAGCCCAGTGACAGCATTCTCAGTTCTTCACTGTCACATCTGTCACCAGTGCCATCATTCCGGGAGACGGTAGCTTTCTCCACCCTTCCCTTGCTAAGCACAACAGCTCACTTCTTTGCACCTCTGCAAAGCAAACTTTCCCTGCCACCATCACTTGTGGCAGAGCTGCTGCTGTGCTGCTCTTCCCATCCTCGTGCCCTCTCTGAACCCCTCTTTTGTCTGCAGGCTGGGCCTAGGCCAGGATTAAACGGAGAGGGGCTGCAAAGAGGGATGGGCTACCATGCTGAGGAGCAGCAGGATGGGGATCATGGAGTACTAAGGTCCTTGGCAGATCATAGCCAGAGCATGCACCAAGGGCTCCATGCCCATCTACACCTCTCTCTAAAACGAGGGTCCACAGGCAAAACCAATAAAACCGTTTTCTGTCCCACCCAAGAGGAAGCAGAGGTTTGGGGCAACACCACCCTGGCCACTTCCCCCTATCTCTCTTCCTCGCTCAGTGCAATCTTGTTCAAGAGGGAAATGTTCGCATTTGAATCCAAATGCTGGTAGTTTGGACTTTTCCTTTCACAGCCTGAGTCTCATGGCATCGGCAGCAAAGTGTGACAAGGGCTCACGACCAGCCAGGAGCACGTGCCGAGATAAACGGACACCTACGAGCGCGGAGGAGGAGCCCACGGGATGTCTTTGTCTGTCGCTTGCCAAACCAGCCCAGAGGATTTGGAGACAACGACACGTGTGTTGAGTACTGCAAGAGTCTTTTCTCAATCAATTCTCTCCACGCTACCTCCGAGGAGCCGCCACAACGCAGACAAGTATGCTGGGGGGTGAGGAGTGCAGACTGTGGCCACGCACTCAACACCTCCAGCCAAAACAGAGCAGTTTGGCCCAGGCTCCAGAGGAGGGAAGGGCCTGAGCCGTAGCCAGGCCATGAACTCCTTCCAGGAGACCCTCAGGGAAGCAGAATGGCCACTGAACACCGGTGGCTTGTGGGCGCAGGGAGTCTCGTGCAGACCTTTCCCACTGTGTGCAGTTTGGCTACGAGTCAACCACTTCGTTCTATAAATACGACAGCCTGGATGGGCCACTTCGAGCTCTCCCTGCTAAATAAGTGAGCTGTATGGCAACGGTTTTACTACTCACAGGTCAGTGGATGAGCCCAATCCAAGTTCAATATTAACCATTTAGCATAAGTAGATGCATAGTGAACATAATGAATTATTTAGAGATATAAGGTTGTACGATTTTCAATATGCTCTTTGCTTCATGTTACTTAGTAAACTGGATTTGCTAAAATTTTAAGCTGGAAAGTTCTGCTCGTATTTACTAAAAGCAACTACAAACTACACTGAACAGTTATAAGATAAGGCCTATTTTACACTTTGCTGAGAAGAAAGGATTTATTTGGACAAAACAGTATCTGCAAGGCTACGGACCAAAAACAATGTCTACAGCTGAACAAAACAAAGGCCTACATGGAATCAGAGAGAGAGGATCCAATGAGGAACAAGAGGACCTAGAGGTCAAACATCGCTATTGGACTGAATCATGGTGTGAATGGTCTGTAAAGATATAAAAGTCTGTAGTTTTTTATGCTTGGTGGGACCTCTGCGCAGGTACCCAGCTTGAGCCAGTGCTTCTGTTATTCTACTCCATTAATTTTTTTATTTTCTAATAATTTTGTCTCCTGAAAGTCTGCTTTGCATACGGTTATCAGGCCTCGCCTGAAAGTTTGCTGCTGGAGTTCTAAAATACAGACTGGGGAGCGAACAGTTATCAAAGAGAGATGAATCCTGAACGTTTGCACTGTGACGGACACAGGTCTCACCTGAGAGTTCGTCTCCGGAGCCCCAAGACACAGCCCTGGAGTGAACAGTTATCAGGGAGGGAAGACACCTGAAGGTTCGCTTCGTGAACAGATACAGGCACCTGGAGAGGAGGTCACAGCATTTGGCTTGGTCTATCTCCCCCATGCAGTAAATAACAGAGCGAACCCACCACTGAACTCTTTTAAGTCACGCTCCTCTTTAAGAAATCGCACCATCGTTCTGCAGTGAGCAGAACCCTAAATTACTCCCCCGCGACACAGACACATGCAAAACTCATCAGAACCGGTGTGTTTAGACGGGAAAAACCTGCGAGATCATCAGGTTCATCTGCTGGCGAGAAGCTTCACTGTGCTGATACCAGAAATCCCACAGACAAGAAGAACCTGCATTCCTCTGACACGGCTGGATTACCCGACCACGAGGGCTGCTCCGGCTTTACAGTCGCGATCAGACACTAGGGAAGATGATCCGGGAGAGAGGGTGGTCGGACCCCAAACCTTTCCAGATGCAGCCATGACCAAACCCTGTTCCCACAGCGCTGATGGTGCTCAGGCAGCGGAGCAGCGTTAGGTCATTATCAAAGACAGAAGGCGGTCATTTCTAATGCCTGATTGGATACATCCAATTACGTGGTGCAGAGATGCATAAACCACGTTGAAAATTCCATGGAATCTCTCTTTGGTTCAGTTGTAGTTTTTCTGTGTTAAATTAATGGTTAGAATATTAAAAAAAAAAAAAAATCTAAATGCTAAGGACTATCTAAGGATAAAAATTAACTATTTCAGCCAGTGCTAACAGTTTTTAGTGGGCACACACCACATATTTTATGATAGTTGAAACACCCAGGAAAAGTCAGTTCAAACAACTAAATCAAGAGAGGCCTAGTTTCAAATAAAACCTTCATCCTGTTATAGTAGCTGGACTCAGCCCCAACCAGGTCTTCAAAGAGGATGTCAGCTATAGGTAGGGGTAATCACTGCTGATTTTTGTCATTTGATGTCTCAAATTCCAACTTCTTGTAAATAAAAATCTTTACTTGAAAATAAAAAGCTTTTCTGCAGAAGGCATACGGCACTCCCCCGAAGACACTGCCTCTCCTAGCAGTACTTTTTCCTGGTATGTAGATGATTAACAACAGACTCGCGTCCTGTTTCAGCACCACAGAACACAGCACAAATGCTTTTAAAGTATCCAGGGAAGAGCTGGAGCCTGGAAGAGTCACCAAGTACCCCAGGCCACCCCACTCGTGCGCAGCGGCGCGGTTGCCGGTCACAGCGCAGCTCGGCCATAAAACCTGCCGCTGACACAGAGCACAGCCCTTTGCTCAGCATCCTGCGCCGGGATCACAAGAAAAACCCATCAAGCCACGACAGAGCAGCCAAAAGGGGGTTTTAGCATCCCCAAGGGTGAGTTTTAAACTGCACTGATGCTCACAGCGTGTTTTAACGGTGCGCTAAGCAACGCAAGCTTGCGTCTGGCACATGGTGCTTTTTCTCCCCACCTCTTCCCGCGGAGCGGCACGCTCCAGGCAGGGCTGCATTCCTGCAGGCTGGGTCTGGCCTGTAGGAAAAGCACTGGCGGGGCGGGCTGGAGAAGTGGATCTTTCCTGAATTTATTTTTTACATCATACCCATGTTCTTTCTTTAGCAGAAGCAGGTCCTGCGGCTCCCCGTGGCTCTCGGGTTGGGTGGAACAGAGCCCGTGACACCGCGCTGCTCCTGGGCAGAGGAACGTCCGTGTCAGGCACAAACACGTTCTACCCACCCCACTGCCAGCGATGCCGTGTTGTTTAATTCAGGCTGGAAGCTTCCGGCTGTCAGAGATCCAGAGTCCAGACCATTACACACCTTGAAAAATAAGGACTGAGGCCTTGATCTTCATCCAATGGGATGTTGTGGTTGGTGCTGTAAAAATACGGATGCCGAGGGCATGAATCTGGACTCCGCTCTTGGAAAACCGCTGAGAACTCAGCCCTGTAACTCACTTTCCACATGAAGCAGGTGGCTCCCGTGGGAAACTCAAGCTCTCCCAGGACTCAAACACGCAGCTTAGGGAGTTGCATGAAGGCACCGGCCCTATCGACCTCAGGATTTCCTTCCACCTGAGCCACATTCTGAAGTCTCTCTACAACTTTTTTTTTTAAAAAACAAAATACGTGGGAATTTCACCAACCATATTAGAGAAACAGCTTCCCCATAAGTTAACTTCCTTAGCAACAGATTAATTCCAGTAAAGCTATTAAAAAAAAGAACAAGAAAAAACCACAGAAGATATCACTTTGAATCCTTTTGTGACCTTCTGTCCCTGCGACTCTTTACCTGCAGAAAACAACGAGCACTGCACAAGAAGGGTCAGGCATCAGCTGGAGAAGCATCTCCCCACAGATGCAGGTAAAACGGGGCCCAGGCCAACAGATCAGCTTCTCCACCTGAGAGCTGTTTGAGTACCACATGAGTGCAGTTAAAAGTTAAAAATATCAGTAAGGGCACAGTGTGCATCAGCCCTTACCCAGCCCGGAGACAAATCCCTTCACGTCTCGCAGCACAAGTCCCCGTGGGCACTGGCTCGGACTCATCGCTGCGGGAGCCGGGGAGGAGAACAAACATCGCGCTGCTCGCCACAGCCACCCACAAAGAAACCGCACCACTGAACCGGCAGCCGCGTGGGACTGCTCACACAGACCGCGTCACCACATAAACCAACCAAACGAAAAACAACAACGAACACAAAGCAAAAGCGTTCACAGCAGCTTCGTTCTTGCCGCTTGAGAATACCAGCTCACTCGTTCAGAAAATAAACAGGTACACAGGCTCCTGAAACACTAAGACACTGAATTGCTCGTGAAACCCTAAAGGACTAAATGACTCTAGCTTTTTTTTTTTTATCATGAACACACCCATCCTTCAAAAACTTTCCCGTTTGCAAGATTTAATGAACTGGCACAACAGACTGCTCACTGATTCCCAAATGAGAGCAGCTGTGCCTTGGTACCAAGAGCTGGGGACATTCAGCCCTGATTGAGACCGACAAAGCTCCCGCTGTTTGTAAGTGCTGCTGCTCAGAGCATCGCAAAACCTCCTGTCTGAGGAGACGACACCAGACCCAGGACTGACTGTGCCCAGAAAAAACGCCAGGGCGCTCGGCTGAGCCCTGCGCACCCCACAAATCAATACGTGCTTTCCAGAGAAGCCAACTTTTCTAACAAGAAACCCAAGGGTTCGAGGTGAAAAAAATACACTTAATTGAACGTAAATTAGGGCAATCTGATGGCAGCGGGAGAGAGAACTCAGGAGCAGCCTTTGCTGTGGAGGTGGCTCTCTGGGCACCCCGTGGTCTGACGGAACAGGCACCACCGAGAGGCGCAGCCCGCAAAGCCCAAGTCCCCGCTCACCTGCTCCTCCAACACGTAAACACCAGCCCGTACAGAAAAAAAACAAACCCCGAGCTTTCTTCTGAGCATGACGTGTTCAGAGATTAAAAATAAAACCTTCGAAGAGCTCCTTCAGAGAAAAAGAAGAAAATACAATACAAAATTTTTTTACTGGGGAAAAAAAAAAATGGGCAAAGAGATACAAACGCATCTCACCTTATTTGCGCCGGCTTGTGCCAAGGAAAATACGAACTTGCGATCCTTTCAACCGTTCGCACAGGGAAAGCTGCTTCTCCTTCAGCCCCAGGCCCATGCCCAGGTGAGAAGGGCGGCCCAGCTGTGCAGATGCAGAGAACACGCAGGGAAGCCACTTCCACACCCACGCGTCGCGCGGGGCTGAGCAGCGGGTCTGCCAACGCGTCGTGGGAACCTTTCACAGCGCGTTCTCTGCATCCAGAGGGGAAACGTCTTCCCGGAGCGGGCGCTCGCCCCCATCCATGTTCTCCTACTGTTGGCACACGCAGCCCCTGCTGTTTGTGGAGCCCTTCCAGTGAGCGCCAAGGGTAAATCTCCAAAAATAAATCCCTTGTGCTTCTCCAGGAGGGAAAGTCACCTTTCTGATCCTCCTAGAGGCTTCTGGCTCGTGCAAGCAGCGGCTCCGCGGTGCAGCCTGAGCGGTTTTTGCAGGGAGGGTTTTTGCAGCACCCGCCACCTCCGTGCTGCGGCCCCTGGGGACACAGAGCAGTGCCGCCATCCCCAGCAGTGTCTGGCCCCATAATTTTGTTGTTTGGAGGTGGAAGAGGGAGCCGGGGAGGAGGTGGCGCAGTGCTGGGGATGAGGGCTCGGCGTGGTGGGGTTTGCTGGTGAAAGAGCTCGGGAAGACGGTGGGAAACTTTGATCCTTGGGGACAAGAGGGACAACCCTTGGAAAAGCGGCAGGAAAGCTCCTGCCATGAGATGGGGAAAGAGGCCAGGATGATACGGTTCCTGACATGACTAACAGCTGACAGGAAGCGCCCGCGCTTGGAAACCAGCTCAAAGGACAGGGACACCAAAACCTTGGCTGGACCGTCACCAGTCCCAGTCCCCTGTAGCCTCCTGAGCCCTCAGAGCATGTCAGGGGTGTGCACGGACTCGGCACCAGCCTTTCTGTGGCCACCCTCTGGTCTGCTCAGGTCCGAGTCAGTAGCCAACAGCCACATGCAGCCTCAGTTGTGAAGAAGTTGTGGGTAAAACAAAGTTTTGCCCCTGGCAGCTCTGGTCTGTGGGCCTGGGTGGGAGGGCACACTGCTGGCTGCCCTCGCTCCGAGCTCCTCCGTGACGGTTCCCACCTGATCCCCAGAACTATTTCTAAAGCTGTGACCAGTGATCTGAGATTCCTCCCAGGAGCTGGGCCGCGCTGAGCTGCAGTTTTTGGAGGACACCCACTGCATCCCCCGCTGCACCCACCCTCGGGGGGCACCCGGTTTGCTGAGGTAAATGGAGACCAGGCATCGGGGAAGAAAAACACACTGCAGCAGAGGTGCCGTTCAGCAAAGTCAAGCAAAAACTCGGTTCTGCACCACCGAGGAGAAAGCTCCAGGCTGCACAGTGCTAACAACAGGCCCAAACACCTCCTGCTCAGCCCACAAACACCCATCTTACTGCTCTCCCTCTCACCCCTCTTTCAGTCACACCTGCCATTGGTTCATTTGACTAATGTGCATTTGTATCCAATTAAGCTCATCACAGAATCCCAGAATGTCAGGGACTGGAAGGGACCTTGAAAGCTCATCCAGTGCAATCCCCCGAGCAGGAACACCCAGATGAGGTTACACAGAAGGTGTCCAGGCGGGTTTGAATGGCTGCACAGAAGGAGACTCCACAACCTCCCTGGGCAGCCTGGGCCAGGCTCTGCCACCCTCACTAGGAAGAAGTTTCTTCTCATCTTTAAGTGGAACCTCCTGTGTTCCAGTTTGTACCCCTTGTCATCAACACAGCTCCGACCTGGCCAGCCAGCCCAGGCTGAGCTGCATGGGTGGAAGAGGAGCCTTTCTCCAGGAGCAGCTCTGCTGTGCCCTCGCAGTGCTGACACGGCAGAAAAGCCAAGAGCCATGGAGCCATTTCCCTGCATGCACGGAAACGGGAGAGCGAGCGGTGCGAGCAGTGACAGACACAGCCACCGCCTCAGGGTGACGGGTGAGGCCGGAGAACCGCGCTCCGCTGGGAAAACCGGAGCTGAAGGAGCCAACACCAACCCTTCTTGCCAGAGGCACAGCTCGAGGACGACGGCCCAGCCCCGCAGTGCACCTTCAGGTACGGGTTTTAAAAGAACCTCATAAAAATAATTCGTAGCTCTGTTAAGCACTTGTCCCCTCCAATCGTCTTGACAAACGATGCCGTGCGGAAGCCAGCAAGGCCACTGCTGCCAGGAACAAACCAACAGGCAGCGCAAACCGGGACAGCTGGCTGGTAAAACCTCGCGCCCAGCACAGGGCACTGCAGCACCTCGCGCACCCCGTCACCTTCTTTCCGAGCACAAACCCCTTCCCATCGCCTGGTTACCAAACGCGATCAGCGGTCAGGAGCGACGGCAGCCCGGGGCCCCCCAGGACATCAGGTAACACCACAAAGCGAAGCCCTGAGCTGTGGCGACGCGCCAGGTAAACCCCAACCCACCACAGGTTTGTAACCAGGGCCAGCTCGTACCCGCAACCCGAAAACGCTCATCGGCCTCTCCTCACCCAGCGCCAGGTGGTCCCTGGGCTGCCCTCCCTGCCGCGGGGGTTTCACAAGCACAGTGACGTCGCACCCCCCACCTTCCGTGAGAGGGAAGGGACCAAAAGGGCCCCAGACCACCCCAGGATGGGTGGGGGGACCGGGCAGAGGTGCCGCCACAGCTCCGCTGTGAAGTTCTCTGCTGGGAGTTAACAGATGACTGTGAAATAGCTTATGACTGCAAGGGAAAAAACCCAACAAAACAACCCAAACCAAAGGCCACCCAGGTAAGGTGGAATTTTAACGTTTGACCTCAAAGTTTATACTCCAGATTTTCGCAGATATGTCACGGAGCTTTTCATGGCTTATTTGGATGGATAACGATACTCAGCAAGACATTCACAACTCCTTTAAAGAGTTCGCGAGGCTTCACTTTTTACAGGACGCTGCTAGCAGAAAACACACGAGATTTCACTTGATTTCCGCTCGCTGAAGCGCTGCTACAATCTGAGCAGCAGCAGCACTGCTTTGAAAACTATCATCCAGCGTCAGAGTGGGCCAAGAAGAATAAAAAGTAATCCACATTTGACATTTTCAAGACTGAATTTGCCAATACTTAGCCAGAACTTGATTCATATTCTCCCTGTGGGGTTTATAGCACCTTTAAAAACATTTCAGGTCAGTGCCTCCAACGTACGCCACACCAAGAACAACAGCGTCAAGAGAAGGTGGTGGGCGAGCCCCGTGGCCAGCGCACAAACCGCCCGCCCGGCCCAGAGGTGGCCCAGGCCCCGCGATTTAATGCGGCGTTTCCAGCCCCCCGGGCCCATCCCGGCCCCGCGCTGACGGCACGAGGCCCATCAGCCTGAAACGAATGGGAGTGACTCGCGAACCACGCAGCAGCAACCTCTCCAGTTCACCAGAGAACTGAACTCACGGATCAAACCGCCGACAGAAGGCCAGGGGATAGAGGGCAGAGATGGGAGCTCTGAGCCACTCTCACTGGTCTGGCACATTAGCCAAACCGTTTTTCTTGAGACACTACGTGGCACCACAAGAGCCTTCCTCTGCGCAGTGCTCAGGGCACGAACACATTGCTGTAGCAGCCAAGGAAGTGGGTAACGTTTAAAAAAATTCCATCTGCTTTCTTGGTAAAACGGGAAAAAGTCCTTGTGACGTCTCTGACACCGCGTGACGCGGAAGCGCTGCAGCAAAGCGGAGGAGCCACGTGCCGCTGGGACAGGGCAACCAGATCAGCCCCGTTTCTCACCGCGTCCTCCCGAAGCTGTAACACCCAGAGGGGGGCACAAAACCCCCCGGGCAGCGCGGGCCTGAGCCCTGGGGTGGAGCTGGGCCAGCACAGCGGGAACGGCGCCCTCCGAGCGAACGGAACCGCGTCCCGAACTCGCGGTAACGCCCAACGCCGACGTTTGCTCAGGTGACATTTACTCATCCATTTATAGAACAAATTAAGTTCAAACTTTTTTTTTTTTTTTTATTAAGCACATTCCACAGTACAAAGCTTTAGATCATGAACGATATCTGTACAATTTAACAGTTTCAAGAAGCTGTTCATACATCAACTTTCCAAACAGAGAATTGGCAAACATAATTACAAGTTAGAATTAGACTATCCCAGTGCTTTGAAACATTAATATAGCAGTAATGTACAGTTGCTCAATTATGGTCAGCAAAACAAAGTCCAGAGTGCAGCCAGGATCACTACCATTAATCCCAGGAGCAGAGTTCCTTGGGTGCCAGTCACAAAAGTCCACTGCTATGGTACACAAAGCACAAAAGTTCAGACTGCATGTTCAAATACCATTATCTCCCAAGGAAAAAACAGGAATTTAAATCTTACACATGCATTTTAAAAAAGGAGTCCGTTCTTCGGAAACAAATACCTTTTTCTTCAGGGCTGCGACAGATTTTTTTTCTTTTTCAACAGTTTAATATTAAAGCTATTAGATGAGAAGGGTAAAGTAAGACACTTTCACAAACTACCGTCAAGCTTACCAAAAAGCGATCGTATAGACGCTTAGGAGCGCGGTTTTAACCTTCTGTAATTCGTCACATTCGGTCATCTCCATGAAATAAATATTGTTGTAGTAACACGTACATGGGAGGTTAATCTAAACACTGATCCCGCCACCTCTCTCAGCGTGAAGGGGGAAGAGGACACAACCTGCAGCCGCGCTGGGTTCAGTGCCCGCAGACGCCGGGTCTGAGCGCGGCTGTCGACACCCCCGGCCCCTCAGAGCCCCAAGACCCTGCAAAACGCCGCCAGGACAAAACCCAGGCGATGCACAGGGGCTCAAAGGGACGAGAGGACATCGCCGTGCCAGCACGCGCTGCCCAGGGCAACAGGCGGATCTCACACCCGGCTCGACCGGAGCTGGAAGGAAAAGCCACCGACAGGCGTAGTCACACACAGTTAATGCAGACAAAACATTCATGGTTGCATTTCTCCGACGTCTTATTCTGACATAAGAAAAACGCAGTAGCGTTTATATGACCACAGAAATTAGAGGGGACACTATGACAACGTAGGAAAAAAACTGCAAGTTGCTGATAAAGCATGCTAACGAAGAGGAGCCGCGACCAGGACAGCGCAACGCGGTCACGGCTACGGAAAAGAAAACCAGCAGGGTAATCAGCGTGGTAAGCAGGGCATCGACTCGAGGGCACCTCCGCTCCGCTCCACCGCGAGAGGTGTTACAAATCACACAGAAGTCAACCAAACTTTGGCCCTTGGCGTCTTCTCCACCGAGCAGCCGAACTACCGCTAAGGACGGACAGCAGGGGCTGCGGGACCTGCCGGCGCCGAACGGAAAGACAGCTGGAAATACTGCGGCACAGAAATGTCAGATACAGAACATAAATTAAACTTTTTTTTTTTTTTTAATTTTTAAAAAGTTTAGAAATTACATTTTAAAACATGTAGTTCCCATTAAAAAACAAAACAAAACAAAACAAAACAAAACGAAAAAAACCCAAACAACTAAGGAATACTGAAAACCTCCTTTTGCAGAAAAACTGTCTCGGAAACTCACATTAACCCCTGCAGTGCCAGTAGTTCGAACATCCCGCTGCCAAGTGCTACCACATTCCGTATTAGTGTGTAGTGTCAGGACATCCCGACTCCGGCACCGGGGGTCACGCTGTTATGTACATTATATCTACATGCTTGTACAGTATTGGGAATGAGGCAAGCACACATGGAAAGGTTTCACTATACCAAACATCGGGAAGCGTGGGACGGCTGTAGTACAGAGCACAGGGAAAAGGAAAAGACGGTGCTATGCAACTAGTTTAGATAACCTAGCCTGAATTACAGGTAATCTTTAATTTAAAAGAAATTATTGGTGCAGAAACAAGTAAACTGTAATCCGAAAATATTACTGAGCAATTCAGAAATATTTCTACGAGTCCAACGTACACTCCTATCAAACAAAACAGGCTCTGTATCTGTCATGAGTGAAGTCTAAAAGGACAATGGTGACTTCAAAAGCAAAGCTCTGTACATTCTGGGTATGTGTTTGGCACCCAAATTTCATTGGAGAATGTTTTTTCTTTAAAGTCAGACAAAAGTGCAAAGCAATATAAATTAGGCCAAGTCCTTTCTTGTCTTCTGATTTATTTCTGAAAAACAAGCCATCAGAGTTCAGTTTCTACGGACAATTTACATGTGAAGCTTTGGATTTCTCACTGCAGGGAAGGATGGGCTTCTGAAATTCGTCTACTCCAAGTCAGTGAATTTGTAGTAAATTCAAAGACGACCACTGAGAGCAGGAAAGATTAAGAAATTTAGATAGAGAATTGTGCTGCTTTGCATCTACACAGCATCTAGAACCCATTCTGACTTTAGCTGTCAATCGACATCTTCAGGCATGTAGTAGCCAAAAATCCAGTAGTTCAAGACTGTGAAACCCTGGAAAAGACAAAAGACAAACTGAACGGACAGAAGATACAAATCAAAAAGCAACATCTGGAGACATCTGGGGGGTGAGGCCCACACCATCTTCAGCGCTCCGGGCTAAAAATAAAAGGGCAAAACTACTCAAGTAGTTTTACATTTCCACCTTTTCCAGCCGCAGGACTCCACTACTAACAAGTTCTCAGTGTAATTAAACCTGAACTTGGATTTTACCTGCAATTTCCCAAAACCCTTACGGACTACAGAGAACTACCCTCTTCTGATGGGAAATCTCAAAGAAAGGTTATAACATCTCTAGGTGCTTCCCCCGACCTCCCCTCCCCAGCCCAAGGCCTAGCGCTTCATATAAGAATATTGGCCTATCATATGGTAACAATTTTTATCATGTTACAATAAACAACAGGAATTCAACAGAAAGCAATAAAACCCTGGCAGCCAACTGCCAGGACTGTCAGAAATGATCCGCTTGGAAGAGGCGGGACATCGTAAAAAAGCGTACGGGGCTGCTTCGAAATTCAGAGAACTATAATGTTTAACAGTATAGAAAACTGTTTCATTAAATGTCATCATGAAATATGAGCTGTTTGACCATAGTTTTGTGTAGAGTTATGGTTTTTGGATTCTCAAGCCAGACCGACCTGTCACAGAGTGACACCACAGCATCCCTCCTACCCGGGAGATAATTATAAAGGGCCTGTGGTTCCTGGTTCACGTTCTGCGCACGGGACCGGTCAGACACAAGCTGCGTGCAGAATTTGAAGGGCAGAACACGCCGCCAAAGGCATTTCATATTTCCCTGACTAATCTCGGTGACGCTGGGTCATGTGGGCAGGAAAGGAGACACCAGCATACTGCTGGTCAAGCCAATTGATATAAATTTTATTCAATTCCTAATTTCTTTTGTGCTTAAGACATGCTATGTATAGCTTTTCCATGAATCAAAACTAGTGAAAGAAGCCTGCCAAATATATTTCTGTATTTATTTTTTTTAAACAAAAGAATGACAATCTGAGATGATACAACAGAAGGAGATGTTCCTAAAACTATTGTCTTCTCACACAGCCTATTCTAAATGCCTGAAAAAGCAAGGAAAACCAAAAATATTCAGAAAGGAGGAAAAAAAGTTTCCAAAGAGGTGGAAAATCACTCGACTTCAACCAGCCCTGGAGCTCCCCCAGACAGGGGGGGTAGGATCGGGGCTCAGGACGCGACCACCAGCTCCAGCTCAGCCACCAGGACACAACCCGCAGGTTCCTGTCGTGCTCCCACTGCAGGAGCGATAAATAAGTGCATGAGTTTTACTGAGCTACCCTTGCAGAACTGATCTTAAAATACGGTTTTAAGGTGCCTATTAACTGCTGATTGTGCACACTACCGCATCATTGGAGCATAAGGCTTCTTCCTTAATCATGGGCGTAATTATATTAATTAAGGTTCAGAACGACGGGAAACTCAGCCGAGCAATGGGCATCTTAGTGCTTTGGCCCTCTGAAAGGTAACGAGTGTCACATTCAGAGAGGATGTTGTCTTGGCTTTTTCTAAAGAGAGTGGGAGCTCAGGCAGCGGGAAAGGAGGGCAACGCTTTCCTGAGGAATGCTTACAGGTGAGAGAAAACAGATTTTGAAGAACCAGCATCTTCACAAGCTATTCCCTAGTCAGGAGTGGAAAAACCCCAGGAACCCATTGCCGCAGCTGGGACAACGATACACAGATAACGAAATTTGAAACAAAACGAAGGCAGGGAAAGCTTTTCTCACAGTGGTTAAGCAAACTACTAATTATCTCCTTTAAATAAAATTAATCCTTGCTGTTGGGGCAATGCGAGTCCTCTCGCCTCGGGAGCTCCTGGCACAGGCACAGGTGGCGCTGGGGAACAGGGCAACTGCTCCACTTTGGTGAAGCAATTTCGGTGCCCGAGTCCCGGCATCCGCAGCTGTTTAGAGTCTGAAGTGCAATCGTCGGCAATAATATAGATGACACAAGGAAAAGAATCCACTGTTCCAACAAACAGATCTACAGCGGAGCTTTTACCCACTGTGCTTTGAGAACTAAATGAAGCTGACTTGCAGAAAAATGGAAACAAAACACCCAAAGTTAACGTGGGCTGTTTCTGACAGCTCTGAGTTGTCAGGCTGCCTGACGCGATGTGACTTTGCGTTCTGGAAGCTTTCCCTGCTCTTTGAGGTTATCACAGAAGCGCTCGTTTCTGATGAGCGTTTGCTCAAAGATGACACACACGTTCGGTTTACTGGAGATGCACCACAGTGCTCGTTACAAAGCTCCATAGAGCGAGCAGACACATCAGAATTCTCAGCATATCTCGAGCAGCTGTGCAATACACCAAGTCTCCTCCATTTCCAAGAATGTTGTGAACAGATAACAACTTTCCATGAAATACCTGATGTACCCAGTTCTAAACAGGAGGGATTATAGAAGGGGCTAAGAAAACATTACAAGTTTCATAAGCTGAAGCATGACTGGCATAAACAGGTTTTATTTTCTTAAGGAAAACATCGGCTTCCTGTTTTGACTGAGCCAACCTGCAGGCAGAGAGATAATTGCAGATATTTATAATACAGCAAATAAAATGAGGGAGACTTACCTTCCGAGGGTAGGAAAGTGCAGACTGTTATCTGGAGATGTACGTGTATGTTCTAGATGGAGAGCGGGTCTCATTCTGGGCACTGGGTGGCACGTTTAAGAAATCCCAAATCAGAATTGTGTCGTCATGGGAACTACTAATGATCTGAAACTCATCAAACTGCAGCCTGAAGACACGTCCTGAATGTTCCTGCGAGTAACAGGGAGTCAGTGAGCAAGGCAAGGAGAGGACAGCTGGGCATAGAACAGCGCGTTCAACCGCTGGTGGGCTGGCCAGGAAACCCTTTCTTGTAACGACACTTGAGTTGAAGAAACACTCAAACACTCATTTTGCATGTGAGCTTCTTCAGCAAAACACATGGTTTCCAAACCCAGTGCCTGTAAAGCCTGAGCCTCCCCTGGAGGGGCCGGCGTAGAGGCGGAGGTTGTTAAAGGCAAAAGCAGCCTATCGAAAAAAAGCAGCCTATTTTGAGTAAAACTAAATACACCACATTCAAAGAATAGTTAAACCTCGTCTCTGCGCCAGGACTCGTGAATAGAAAGAAAAATGAGGAGCATTTCTGGCCGTGTCAGCACTGCTTTAGGGGCTGGAAAGGCCAAGCACGTGCTGAAGGAGCCCGTTACCAGACAGACAACAACTTTGGGTTCCTATCAAACCGACTCCTGAAGGAAAATGTCACACGTCCGGGAAAAGAACAAAGAACTAATTTCCCTAATTTATTTTTAATTAATTCTACTGTCATAAACTAAAACCCTCATTACAAAGAAAAAGAGAACTTAAGCAACAGCCTGAAATGTGATAGCCTTCTGAAGTGATTTAATCCTCCCAGCCCATCTCCCTTCCCTCTGCACGTCTCCTCCTTCCAAACCGAAGGGCTGGGAGGTTTTGGGAAAGGCTCACGAGGTTCTTTCCCCCTTTTCAATTAGAGGAAATTTAAAGCCAGCATTACAACGATATTAGAGAAACACACCAATGTCTAGAAATGTTTGATACAGTGTCATGCTGCTTTGTTTTGGTTCTTTTGGTTTTTTTTAGAATACACAAGAATCTCAAACTAGAAAAACTTGATTTTTTCTTTTAACCTCAGATCCAAATCACTCAGGATATAACTATATGTAAATATACATATTATTTTCCTTATTCTTAGAATAAGCAGCAGCCTAGGCTTTATAAAACATCCTGATTTTTTCACCTATCCCACTGTACTGTAATAAAACGCCTCTCACAAATAAAAGATTCCAGATAACCCCAAATGAATTAATTTTACATACCACTAACGTACGCAAGCATAATGTACTTGCTGGGGCACGAGGGTCAAGAGCAGCTTGCAAGTCCCAAACTTTAATTTTGCTATAATGAAAAGAAGAAGGCCATCATGAAAGTGTTGTTTCAAGTATAAGCATAGAAGCAACATCTAAAGTGATGGAAAAGTCTGTCAGGTTCCCCCTACAGCTCATTCATCAGAATCAAGCAGAATGTTTGAATCTTCACTAAAATATTTACGCTAAATCTCGTACAACACAAATAGCTTTGTATTTCCTTTTAGCAGCAAATACTGCGATGTTGTTGTGATGGCCCCAGCGGGCCAGTGATACAAAAGACACGTTCCTTGCGTGTGCACGAGCCCCTTTGGGACTGCGGGGGACCGGGAATCAGGCCGGGGCTGCCCAGCCCAGTGAGACTCTAAACCCAAATAAAATGCTAGAGACAAACACAGTTCCGGAATTGTTTTCCATAACTCTGCTGTTCACTTGAGGCATAAATCAGGCAGAGACAGACCTGGGGAATCGGGACACGGATGTCAGCTGTAAGTGCCAACAGCGGGGCTCCTGCCTCCCAGCCACCAGAGACGGCCACCGAGCGGTTCTGAGAGCCCCGTAAGATACATTTACTCTTGCAACAAACATTTTCAGTGCTGCTGTCTTATAAAAATAGGAAGCCTAAACTACTCTAAACACACAGGACCTGGCAAGGAGCAATTCCTGAGGGAAGAAACAAAGGAATGCACTTAGGGGTGGCTGTCATTTCAGCCAAACTAAAGTTTCCTTTCTACGGAAAATCAAACTTGAGTGATAACACAATTGAGGAGTGCGCTAAAGAGCAGCAGAAAACCAGTTTCTTGGCTACTTAAAAGTGCAGCCTACTGTGTTGAAATGCTCAAGCAGAAGCCACTCGGTCAAATATTGATCCATTAGTCAAATCAAAAGAGAGCCCTTCCACTGGGAACAAAGGCTCAAAGGTTTTCGGAAGATGCTTTGCTAGAAAAAGCAACTTTTTTTAAATTGCTTTCAAAAACATACCCGTCATAGGCTCCACTAACAATCCTCTTATTGTCGAACCTGATGCATCGAACCAGTTCTTCGTGGCCTTCTAATACTCTCAAACAGGCACCGCACTCAATGTCCCATAGCCTGCAGAGAACAGAGGAAAGAGGCTGTGAGTCCTTCAGGGTCAGCACCGGCCCGTAGCCTCACATGCAGGGATTTAAGAAGGGTACTGAATGAGTTTCTGGGGAAGATAGCACATAAATTCCTAAAAAAAGGCAGCTGGTAGGACCATAGGATGCTCCTTGCACACAATTCAGAGATAAGTTTGTGTTGCAGCATCAGCATATCAAAATTCATTCAAAATTACATTCAAGTAAATGTTGGATACTTTTAAAATTATCTTGGGAAACTTTCATATACTTTCTCCCATTCTGCATAAACCAGTGATTAGAGGTTAAGAAAGTAATTAAGAAAATCAGTGACCAACATTTCCCTCATGCCTCCAAACAGACAGCAAGGTCATCAACTACAGGAACAGGTAAGTTTTGTTTACCTGTGACATAAACCTCAGTGTCCCACTTTTTCACAGGGTTTGGCTGTGTTTACTCTCACACCGAACTAAGTTTCAGTCACACACTGCTCCAAAAGCCAGACCAAGCAAAGGTGTCTCTGGCTGAGAGAATTGGGGTGTTCAGCCTGCAGAGGGCTCTGGGGAGACCTTATTGCGGCCTTTCAGTACCTAGAGGGGACCTACAAGAAACCTGGAGAGGGACTTTTCACAAGGGGATGTACTGATAGGACAAGGGGTGATGGCTTTAAACTGAAAGGGAGGAGATTTAGATTAGATATAAGGAAGAAATTCTTCACTGTGAGGGTGGCAAGGGACTGGAACAGGCTGGAGAAGCTGTGGATGCCCCATCCCTGCGGACACCCCAGGCCAGGCTGGACAGGGCTCTGAGCAACCTGAGCTGGTGAAAATGTCCCTGCTCACGGCAGGGGTGGCACTGGGGGAGCTTTAAGGTCCCTTCAACCCAAACCATTCTATGGTTCTGTGTTTTGCGTGTGCAGCAGTGCAGGACCGCATCAAAAATCGTGATAAATCCTATTTTCACAAATGTACCTACCGAATGGTATTGTCAGAAGACCCACTGACGACGAGCCGGTCCCGGTACTGCAGGCACGCGATGCCACGCTTGTGCCCATTCAGAGTACGAACAAACTCGCACGTACTTGTACTCCAGACCTGTGAAACACGAGATAAACGCTCGCCTGAGAATTACACCCAAACAAGGGGTTTGAATTTCAACAGAAGCCGTTACCAACTCATAAACAGGACAGTGGGAACGAAAATCATATTTTTACAGGCAAAAAGTACTTGATGTTAATGGGAGACTGGGGCCATGGGGAACTGCTATTGTACATCGAGTCAATGAGAAAAGTTGGTGGAGGGTTCTCTATAAAAGATTTGCAAGTGGTAGAGACTGCCCCAAATGATGTAATAAACTTGATTACACCTGAATCTTGATAAATGAGTAAACATTTTAAAAAGTGAAAGTTATCCCATATGCAAAAACCCCACATTTTTTAACCAAAGAAATTGCTAGCAATCTACTAGGAAGAGAAGGAAAAAATGTGGCCTATAAAAGTTTGGTGGCTGCTTCTTTCTTAACGTTAAATGATTCAGTCAACTTTGCCCCTTTTTAATGAGCTGTAATTGAAGTTGTAACGCAGAGTATCCAGTGGTTCATTTTCCAACATAGAGTGCAGCAGGATCTCTGACAGGTATTTGGACATTAAACTGCCATGGGCTTTCTGGCACAGCCTAAGGTAGCTCTGCTTCTAGAGAGTGAAGGGTGGAAACGCCTTTGTGATATTAATACGTTCTGGGTAACTCAAATCTTCTGGTATGTAATAGTCTTCATATACATTAATTCTTCAAACATGGCAAAGTCTGGTTGAGCTGCCGGGAAGACGCGGTGAGGAAAGGCAACTGCTGATAAATCTCATGTCTGGAACGGGATCACCAATTGAAATAAAAAGTAACACTTGGAAAAAGGCACAAAATGCGCCACATTTAACAAACAAACCGATCTTGAGACTGGAGTTCAAACAGCAAACGGGCTTCACGTTTTTGCAGTTGTACGACAAGAGCCACAGAAATATTCCAAGCCTAGTTATGCACATAAAAACACGAACAGCCAGCAAGAGGCAGCAGCTCGCCAAACAGTAAAGAAAAAGGCACAGAACCGTTCAGGAACACTCGGGATATTCAGAGCCAAGTAACAATCAGAAGCTTTTCTGGCTGGGTAGACACGTGGACCTCGACTGGAGCTCCGCCAACTTACTTTAATGGTCCTGTCACCCGATGCTGACACAATATACTTGTCATCGAAGTCGACCACGTTGACGGCAGCACGATGGCCAACCAAGACGCGGCGCAGGGTGATGTCGGTAGGCGACGCCATGTCCCAAACAGCAATCGATCTGTCCTTGGAGCACGTCACCATTAAGCCGTTACTGAACCTCAAATGAAGCACTGCTTCGTTGTGATGAATCAACGTGTTCAGAACTTCACCTGTATTTACATCCCAAACTCTGCAACAGAAAATAATTTTATTCCAACTGAAGGAGGTATAGAGCAGAAACATGCACATCTGCTCCAGGGCTACCTACTGGCTTACATGAAGTGAAAAATCACTAAATACTTGAAGTTCTGACTAGTTCTTAACTTGTTTTAAAACTTCTGCAGAGACTCACATTGGTAAACCATGGAGACAAGGCCCCTCCACTGAACCAGGCCTGAGCGTCTCTTTATTGGACATCTACTGACCGTTGAATTCATACAAGAATTTAAACGCAGTATCGTCAAAACTGCAGTCAGACAAGTGCTCCATATACACCAAGTACCCCTTCATTAAGAGTCATAATTAAGAAGGTGGTATAAGAAACCCTAAATAAGGTTGTATAGTGGGCCATCAGCCATTCTACAGCTTCAGGATATATCTTGAATCCTACAGGTCATATAATAATAAATAAGATGGATAATAATAAATGTGATGGAAATTTGGAAAAAAAAAAAATTATTGACTGTGATGCTTTGCCAACTGCAAATAATACTATGACATTCATACTAGGCATGTTTTCTGATATTTGGATATTACTCTAAGCATTCCCAGCCCTAATACCGATATAATTTTTGTGCAAAAAACTTAACACTCGCCTCACTGTAGAATCTGAAGATCCAGTTACAATGACTCTCTCGTCGTACTGCAGACAAAGAACCGAGCCAGTATGTCCTGTTAATACCTTCAAACATTCCAGGCTTGTCTTGTCCCAGATCTGTTTAAAAACAAGAAGTGGCTTACCATGAATTTATATCCAAGACTTGAATGGTGTGACAACAGAGAAGGAAGGAAGAAAACCGGAGCTAGCAGGGAGAATCCATGAGTAATTCGCCTGTATTCCCTTTTAGCCTAAAGATTTCTCCTTGATGCAAGTTTTTGTCACAACAGTGAAATAACCAACTATCACAAAAAGATAAAAGCCTGCCGCAGCCGAGGACAGCGGCACAAGCCGTCTGCCTTCGTGGTACGTCAACTCTGATTTCTTTGTGCTCAGCGGCATTGATCGGCTGGCTGGCAGACCCCAAAGTGAGAACTCCGCAGGGCTACAGCAGACATCCCATCCTCAGCAACCCTGCACAGACAGCACCGTGAAGAGACAAGAGAAAGCATCGCGGAGACACGAGCAGCTGCCGTTCCAAGGCAGAATGGCCCATCTACCTCTACGGAAAAGGCTGAACAAAAGCATTTACCTTGATGGAGTTATCTCGTAGGCCACTGATGATCTTTTCATCATCGTACTGTAAACAGTAGACACCTTTGCTGTTTTCAGAGCGGCACTGGATCCTTTGCAAGTTGTGTCGCCCACATCGCCAGTTGGATTCTATAGTCTGAGAGGGGAAACAATCGGGAGTCAGGCACGGCTGCTCCAACACACACAGAGCAACCCTCCACTGTTACATACCTCATCCTTAAAGCATGTAAAACTTAATAATATCTTTTCTCTCCACCCTAATAAAAATGCACAAAACAATGAATTGGGACCTCTTTTTTTTGTCATGATAAATGCTGTGTTTAGTGGTGAAAACCACAGTCAACTAGCCTTAATGAGAATTTCCAAAGGAGCCATTAGAGAGAGAAATTTTGTAACAATTCAGTTATCTCCCATATTTCCAGGACTGTCTGACATAGGCAGCACAGATTAAAGCAGGAGCTCGTGTGGCGCCATGTGCAGCCTCCCCTGTGTGACTGTAATGACGCTACAGACCCGCTGAGCCCAACACGGACCCTGCGGGAGTGCTGGGGCCTTTCCTTTTTTAACCTCCTTAAAAACTCAACATTTTCACTGTGAGAGATATTTTAAGGAGACCTGACACACCCTAAAAAACCCACAAAATATTTCACAGCAGGATCAGAATGATTTCCTTGTTTTAAGCAGCTTTACTACTCGTAACAACAACCAAGAGAGGATGCAGGCACAGAGCAGCACCTGCAGTACCAACATAGCCTGGGATGTTTCCATCTTCCAGCACAGGCACCCAACAGAGCATTTATTTACCTATTTCCCTGGGTTCCCCCCCACAAAACGCTGCATGGAAGCCTGGGAAGGAGCTGATCAACTGTTCAGTTTGATTGGAAAAGCACATTGATAACTTTCAAAGCAATAGGAGGCACCTCTGCAGCTCCCCCAAGCCTGGAAAACAACTGAAATGCTTATTAAAGACAGAAGTGCAGTGCAGCTATGACACCCCAATTCTAAGAAAACGTCTGGTCCGATGGAAAACTAACCTATCGCTTTGTCCTCCACACATTCGCTCCTTCAGTCGGCTCCCATTATGCAATTTGGACAGGATTATACGCAGTCGTAATACAAACCTGATGTGCCACGGGAATGTCTCTAAATCATAAGTACTAAGTGATGCTCCTAGAGGAACATGTGGACAAGTTCCTCATCCCCTCTTGTTCTCTTCCAATTTGGTGGGTAAGTTAATGAAATTAAGATAGCAAATCATCCGTCAGCTTGGGATCAGCTTTTCTGGCCAGCTAGCGTGCTGCTGATCGTCAGGCCGGGAACTGGGCTTAAAACATTCAGATCTGACACTTAAGCTCAGCCTTGGACTCGTGCCCTGAAGGCAGCGGCTGCTCGCTGTGCTCAGCACGGGACGGAGGCGCAGGAGGAAGGACAGACGCTGCTTAAACTTGAGCTGAACATTTATCATCTGCACTAAGAGGGCAGAACCGCAACTCATTGACTCCTTTGCTGCTACACACACACGACCCTCGGAAACTGGAGAGGACTGTAGACATTAATAGCATGAACCAATATAATTGTAGATCTGAAGGGAAGATATTGAAAAATGCAATATTGACACTGAAGACACAGCAGATAAAGCATGGCAGATTGGAGTTAGTCAACTGATAAAGTTTTATAAACCATATACGTTCAGATATTCAACTCTAGGAAGTCCTAAGGGAGAGTTTCCCTAAAGCGATGTTCTTGGAAAGGTCTGAAATAAGCAGTTGTACATAACACATGCCAGATTACTCTTTTTTTACACAGATTACACCATTTGAGCACTTTCACACTTGAGCTTCATGAGACGGTGACCTCCGATAGCTACAGAAGGCACTAAGAACACCACAAATCAGAAATGTTGCTTGTAGGAGCTTCCCACACAAATCAGTCAGTAAAAGTTTGCTCCCCAGACATGCGGGACACAAGCTGCCTTAATTCATAGGAGTTCATTATAGGAAGCTACTTAATAAGCTCGCCAGGAGAAAATATTGGCTTTAAATAAAAGAAACCCAAGTATTATTTGTATCTATGTGAAGGCACAAGAAAGCAGTAAGTCATACGCAGGTGCACACTTGAATTCTGAGAATAGATGTCATTGCACTCAGACATTATACGGCGCGGCTACTGTGGGAAAATACTTCATGTTTTTCGAGAACTTGTAAAATCCCCTTACGCTGCGTAAATTTTCAATATGCTGGGAAAGTAGCCACGATACACAGAGAATATACAGCAGCATTTCAATTGGCAAGAGAGTGAAAACAGATGTGGACATACAGAGAAATAACATGATTTTAGATGACTAAATACGGCTGAGTGGGTGGGCAACCTGGAGGACCCTCAGAAAAGGAACATGTTTGATACAATACTGGCAACCGCATGAAAGCTGCTGGCTATAGGAAATGTCTGGTGGTTAGCGAATAGTGCAGCTCGTAAAGGTCTTCATCTGCAAGCTCTTTCCAGGAGATAACTTAATAAACTGTATAGGCCGAGTAGGTGGGCACGCGCGTACAAGGGGGTTTATGGACTGCGACAAGCACCAGGGAGTCAATGTTGATGACACCCATGGTTTATTTGCATATTTATGGTACCAAACCTGATACCGATATCCGCGACACCCACTACTCTGTTTCCTACAGATCCCCTCAAGGTCTCCAAGATCACTGCCTGGAAACATGGGGTTCACAATGCAAAGCACGACGTTGCAGAACCATCTCCTCGGTTCACACACACAGAAAAACCATTTCTGGCACTTTGCTAAAAGCTCACTAGAGCGAGAGCTGACGCAGGCTGTACAACCAACAAGATCTGGCCATACAAGGGATAAAGACCAAGCATGAAGCCAAAGCATCTGCCACATCAGGAGAGTCATTTGGCAGCTGAAGAAATGCATACATGGATTGAAAAAAAAGACATTTAGAGAGAAAAGTACACACAGATAATAGCCCAAGACGCAGAGGTATAGCCAGACCTTGACCATGCCAGAATGTGTTCACTGCTACAAAGATGCACAGCAAAAAAAAGACGCAGTTCATCTGGATTAACACTTGGAGCATTTGCTATACTTTGGAAGTGCTAAGGATAATCTACTAGAAACAGGATTTTTTTTCCCATTTGATATTGTACACTGTGTTCAGTTTTTTGGCTTAACGTTGCATTTTTATGCTTGCAAATGTTACTGCGGAGCAAGTGGGTTTTTCTTAATCGCAAAAAACAAGGAGTTTCTGTTCCCTCTGAACACACAATTCTCCTGCAGCACAAACAGGGCAGAAGAAAAAGGGACCTACACATTTGTTATGCTCATTGGGATTTCTCCTGAAGCATTAAGCATTTACACCAGGGGCAGTGAGAATCCAAATCCTTACCCTTCATATCTTTCTTTTAAGAGAAGGAAGAAAACCCTTCCTGACTCCGGCAGAAGAAAGGAAATGAATTTATGTCATGGGGGCAGAGAGGGCTTAATATTTCATTCATTATGAAGTTAAGAGGGTTTGATAAGCAAGGACAAAATGACAACTTGGCCATGGCACCAGGCTCCGTGCAGCTTTGAGGTCTTTCTTCTCTCAGAGCCTTTGAAGATGCCAAAACCATTAGGGGGTAAAGAAAAAGCATCAACCTCTGCCCAAAGCAGCCCAGGGACAACAACCCTGGAGGCCAAGAGCATCAGCACGTTTCTGGTGAGCGTCATCACTTCTGTAAACCACTGGTAAGGAGCTGCTGGTAGGCAGGTAGCAGCAAAGACAGCTAAAAACCCACAGAGCACGGGAGGTGGATGAGCGCTGGTGTGGGTATCGGACAGGGACACCGATGAAATCACAGAATCACACAGACTCCCAGAATGCCAGGGATCAAAAGCTCATCCAGTGCAATCCCCCGGAGCAGGAACACCCAGATGAGGTCACACAGAAGGGGTCCAGGCGGGTTTGAATGGCTGCACAGAAGGAGACTCCACAACCTNACACTGCCCCTTTCCACATTGATCCCCATCAATGAGGTCACCCCTCAGTCTCCTCCAAGCTCCAGAGCCCCAGCTCCCTCAGCCTTTCCTCACATGGCAGATGCTCCACTCCCTTCAGCATCTTGGTGGCTGCGCTGGACTCTCTGCAGCAGTTCCCTGTCCTTCTGGAACTGAGGGGCCCACAACTGGACACAATATTCCAGATGCAAATCCCTGTGCCAAAGCAGCGTGGCAGAAAACCCACCTGCGCCGTCTCCAACATCCCTCAAACGCCTCGGACTCAGACCGGCCGCATCACCCAAACGACGAACAAGAAAACGGGGCGGTCAGTACATTCGACGGGGATAGTGAAGAGTTTTGGCTGTGGGTGCGATGCACCTAACGCCACGTTCACCGGGAGATGAGCACGTTGTCACCTCCAGCAGCACCGCGGTGGCATCAGCGGCACAGTCACACCAGCATCGCCAACAGAATGGGCATCGGAGACAACCCCAGGGGCTGAAACCAGCCAGCACTGCACCATTTACATTGCCATTCACAGGACACGGTGTTTCAGTTAAAATTGACATATTACTGACCTGAAAATGCAGGGGTTACTGTCCACCAAACAATCTGCACTTTGCACTGCAAAGGATTCTTCGTATTTTAGATTGTCCACAGTTAAAGCTACGTGAAAGTCCAGAAAAATGCAAAAAAATTACACGGGAGAAATTGTTGCCGTGTTACATGGGAAGAGGGAGCAAACAGTAACACAGTAAACTAACGCAAATAAACCTAAACAACGACTGACTTGAAAGGGTGATAACCAATTCATTGTATTTACCTCATCTAACGTAAACAGAGGAGTCAAGCAAGAATAAAAATAATCTTCATGAAAAATAACTGAAGCAAGTCAAATAGTCAAATACATAGAGAAATAGGGATTCACTATACTTCACTAACATATGCTGATTTTTACACATATGTATATATTGAAAGTTCAGCACGCATTTGTTTAATGCAAGCAGAAAGGCTCACTTTCCAAAAAAAGAAAAAAAATAACAATAATAAAAGGAAAAACTTCCAATAACCAAAAAGCGGGCTTCTGACTTGGTTTCTAACAATCACATGATACTCAGGGTATGTTTTGAAGAACGGTCTGAAATTAAAGCGAGGCCAAAAAGCTGAATGTGCTGCTGAGATCCGCTCCTGTCCCAACACTGCACAGCTCCCGGATCAGCCTGGGGGAAAACACCACTGGTAGTGTGAACTGCGAGAGCAGAACAAAAGCCATCAACAGCTAAGTCCAAAAATCTAAACATCTCTAGAGAAAAAGGAATGAGAAGCTTCTCCTAGCAAGTCTTACAATTAAATATTGATTTTTTTGGCAGAACTCGAGACCTAAAAGTTAAGTTCCTAAGGTTTACAGCTGCTTCGATAAGACCCGAATGCGGACAATATAAATTGATGAAGTGTTGTCTCTTTCTGCATGCGATTCATCCAACGTGTATGAAGCTGCTTAAAGGTCCACCAAGTAAAACTACTGAGTTGCACTGTAGCTTTGCTGGACCCTTTTAAAGGCCACGTCTAAAAATAACAGAGCAACCTTACAATGCTGAACAAGATAAATCTGGACAATGGAATACACACATTGCTTCGAGAGGAAGAGGAGACTTCAGGAGGTGCATTAAAGGCCAGGGACATAAAAGGAATATAGGAAATTCCTTCGAAAGAAAGCTGGCAGTGTAATGCTGACCATTTTATTAAGCATAAAGAACAGAGTGTTTTCTCCAAGTGTCAAAATGGTGTTATACACCAGATAGCTTGCAAATCAGATAAAAAGAGGCAACATAAACTGAGGTTTCAGACGTAGAGAAGAGTAATGCACGTCTTGATGACCACAGGAACATCCATCGATGTCTGGCTGGTTTTTCCTCCCATTTCCACCAACTAGGTACAACACACTTCAGAGACCACCACATTTCAAGCTTTTGGGTTATAGACGCAACATCAAAAGAAACTAACTTCAAATGGACTCCTGTTTAAAGCAAAGCGATAGAGAAGTACTGCTGCGACTTCCAGATCTGGAGAGGAAATCTTAAAACTACAAGGCAACAGCAATGAAAATAGAGAGAGGTCCCTGGAGGTGCTTCAGTGACACCTGGACTCTGCACAACACCTGGCAAAGAACAATGCTGCCGAAGAACACAACTATCGCACTGTTTAGTTTCCACTGGAGACAATAACTGTGTTTATGCATAACACCTTAAAAACACAAAGTTATATTTAAACAGGTACTTATCAGGCCCTGTCAGGGCACAGGGGCATTCAAAGTACTCCAACAGGATCAATTAAGCCCTTTTTCAAACCTGCAGAAGAAAACCAGCAGCCTTTTATGCCTGTTTGTGGGGAAAAAAAGTAGCTGCAATGTGGGCAAAGTGAGTAAAAAAAATCCAAGTCAAGGATGCAAGGGGCGTCTGCGAGGAGCCGTGTGCCCCGCGGGACACGAGAGCCGCAGCCTGGGCCGTGCAGCACGGGAACGCGGTCCCTGCCCCGTCCTGTCCCTGCCCAGCCTCACGGTTGAGAAATGTCACAGAATCCCAGAATGTCAGGGGTTGGAAGGGACCTCAAAAGCTCACCCAGTGCAATCCCCCGGAGCAGGAACACCCAGATGAGGTCACACAGAAGGTGTCCAGGCGGGTTTGAATGGCTGCACAGAAGGAGACTCCACAACCTCCCTGGGCAGCCTGGGCCAGGCTCTGCCACCCTCACCAGGAAGAAGTTTCTTCTCATATTTAAGTGGAACCTCCTGTGTTCCAGTTTGCACCCATTGCCCCTTGTCCTGTCACTGGTTGTCACCGAGAAGAGCCTGGCTCCATCCTCCTGACACTGCCCCTTTCCATATTGATCCCCATGAATGAGGTCACCCCTCAGTCTCCTCTTCTCCAAGCTCCAGAGCCCCAGCTCCCTCAGCCTTTCCTCACACGGCAGATGCTCCACTCCCTTCAGCATCTTGGTGGCTGCGCTGGACTCTCTGCAGCAGTTCCCTGTCCTTCTGGAACTGAGGGGCCCACAACTGGACACAATATTCCAGATGTGGTCTCCCCAGGGCAGAGCAGAGGGGCAGGAGAACCTCTCTGACCTACTGACCACCCCCTTCTCATTCACCCCAGGTCCCATTGGCCTTCCTGGCCACAAGGGCCCAGTGCTGGCTCATGGGCCCCCTGCTGTCCCCAGGACCCCCAGCTCCCTTTCCCTGCACTGCTCTCCAACAGGTCGTTCCCCAACTTACACTGGAACCTGGGGTTGTTCCTGCCCAGATACAACACTCTACACTCACCCTTGTTATATTTCATTAAATGTTTCCCTGCCCAGCTCTCCAGCCTGTCCAGGTCTCTGATGGCAGCACAGGCTCCAGTGTCAGCCACTCCTCCCAGTATGGTGTCATCAGCAAACTTGCTGACAGTCACTCTATTCCCTCATCCAAGTCGTTGATGAATATACTGAATAGTACTGGTCCCAGTACCGACCCTTGAGGCACTGCACTAGATACAGGCCTCCAACTGGACTCTGCCCCATTGACCATGACACTTTCATTTGGAAAGTGCCTGTGGAGCAGAGATTTCAAAGGCTGGCTGAAAAACTTTCTAGGCGTATAACGCTGACCAGATTCTCCACATGCAGGCACACAAAATTTCTCCAGCATCATCATTACAACAGCACTAAACAAACCCATTTCCTCAGCAATTATACACTGCAATGCTCATAAAGAAAGCTCTCCCAATGCCGGCAGTGATTGGAGGGGACTTTTTCCCTTTACAAATTTCAGTTCTGGCCATAAAATCGGAACTTTCTCAAAATTCAGAAGAACGCATAGTGCTTATCCGATGGCATGGCACATTTTCCTAGAGTCTGCAGCAAAATCACATTGTAATTCTCATCTTCATTAGGTAGACCTAAGTCGCTATGGAAACAAGATGAGGGCACTTGCCATGTGCCTAAAGATACGGGAACATTGATGAACTGAGTCTTCTCAGCTCATCAGAGGATACAGATACTTGTGCTAATCCTGAGGGGAAAACAGAACAGTTGGCCAAGCTTCACAAATAATATGGAAAAAATCCAGGGACTTGGGGCTCTGGAATGAGCAGTATTCAGCTTCCCATCCCGGCAACGTGCCAATTAACACAATCCCAATTAAAACAGCTGCCCTGCACCGTGACGCTCTGGGCCTGCACCCGGCCATGGGACGCTCCGCACCCACCAGATAAGCTCCACGAACAAGGCCTTGCAAAACCAACTTCAGTTTTTTAAAATAAGCCCCAAACAGGTTTTTCCTTTTTAAAAAAAAAGCTCCTAAGGGAGCTTGGCAGTTCAACATCTGCCTTGGAGACATGGACAATTACTGGAGCACCTCTCGTGAAATGAAACCTAATCAAATATTTGGCTTCACAGCGGAGGTGGAGAGTAACTACCTCTTTCCAACAATTTGGTCTCAGATCTCTAAATGTCCTCTTGTTTTCAAATCCAGTGATTTCAGAAGTGCATTATGTTCCTAAAATGTGTTTGGCATGAAATAAACAGATATTGGCACTAATACATTTTCAGAGAGACAAGGGAAGCTCACTTTGCCAAATCACTGCCTGTATCACCTTGCAGCTAACGAGACCTTGCGGTTGCACGGACTTTCGACCCAAAATGTAAATAGAACCCAAGGGAAACAATTCAAATTTGCTATTTATCGTTTTTCCTTCCAATTGTTAATTCAGGTTTTGGATTACTCCTCAAATCCTGACAGTCAGTCCAAAGGAGAGAGCGCATTCTCCTTTGAACTTATCTCTACCCGCAACCCCACTTAGGGCCAGCTGCAGTAATTAATAACTCTTATCATTAGAAATAGTCTAGCACAATTTGGTTCATCTTTGTACTCCACCGAATGACAAGATTTTTGTGTTCCATCGAACATATTTTACCGCATTCAAAAATCAAGTTCTTTGGACACAAATAGAAATGTTTTCTAAAAATACTTGCATAATGATAGAAATGCTAATGTGGTAGCCTTTGGCTCATCACTGCTCCCTAAACTCTGACCCTCTGACAGAAACACAAAGATCTTATTAAAAATCCAGGCAAATATTTGAAGAAAAAACATTTTGGTATTCAGAGATACAAAATTCTCCATCAGGGCTGAGATGAAAGTCTGATTTAAGAGCTTCCGCACGTTGCTTTGAAAAAGGAAGGAATAGGAAAAAGCATGAAACTGAGGGAGAACATGACTTTAAGCTTAAAAACAGAATAAAGGGAGAAAAAGTTAAGAAGAATTTATAGATACGTTTCGTTGTTATTGTTACTCACCATCTACACTTTTAAACAGCGTTAAAAGCTTCTTTTGACAGCCCTTTAGGGAAGCAATTGGTGAAAAATGCTTTAAAGAGTGACTTATTAGAAAATGTATAATTGACTTTTGGAAGCAGAAGAATTACTTGGCCCTCAACCATTAGCAGAAACACGAACCCCTCTCCAGGCTGGAAATATGGAAAACACCAATATGTCAGGAGACTTGAAGGAAACACATAAACACTTCTTTTCCCCCTGAATTTGGGCAAACAGAGGCTCACACTTACTTGTGCTAAAGTGAATTCAAAGGCAAAACCCCAGAGCTGACAGGTCAGGGCTCCTTTCCATGTTACTGCTCTACCAAGGGGCCATGGACAGTGTTGAGGTTACTTGTCAGTACCTTAAATTCTACCCAAGCAATCGACAACCAGTAAAGACCAAAGGTTTTTCACAGGTTTATAGACACAAGCATGAAACGGAAAGTACAGAACTAGAGGAGATTTTCCCTGACCTGCCCTGATTCCGCTTGGAGGAAGACAGGATTGACAAGAGTATCATAAATCTGTGTTTCCTGACTCGAAAGCACTGATGCATTTTCTATCCATATTGAATAAATGAGCCTTTTTCAGGCAGTGAAGTGCAATTTTTTCTCTTAATTGGACGGTCTAATAGATGCACTGTTCTCTTAATGAAATTTAGTCTTTCAAGAAACATATTCATCATTATGATACATTTCAGTGGTGTACTTATTCCCCACTCCCAGGTATTGAGAGACTGAAAATTTTGACATATAATGTATTAGCAACAAGAGAAGCCCAAGGGTTTGGGCTTTTTCCTGCTTATTTCATCCCAGCAAAACCTGTCCACTTCAGGAGCTCCATTTCCATGCATTGTACTAGCACGTCTACAGCAACCAAAGAAGTGTTAAATAGCAGACGGTGACAGTTCAAAGGCTGAACGGCCTCACAACATCTCTAAGGGACACTCCCATCTCTAGTAGTAAGAATTCCTATACAAATATTCCACTTACACCTAAACAAATGAGTTTCAGAAAAAATAACTTCTAAAATCCGAGTTATAATAATGCTGAACTCCTGCGGTGTTCCACATCTCAAAAGTCATCTTTTCACACTGCTTTTTGCCCATTTTCTTTACGCAACAGTGTCAGAAACTTGCAGAAAGCAAGAAAATATCACATAAAGAGTTCTCCTTAATCCCATGGGCTTCTAGCATTGCAAAATCACTGTCATTCCTTACAGAGAGGACACATCTCCCTTCAAATAATAAAATGCGTATCATTCAGCTCACAAGTAAATATCAAGTTTGATCTTATTTTGTCTGGGCTACATTTCATGCTTAGTTCTTTATCTGCAAACGTTTATAAATTGTGTAGCAAGGGTTATAAAAAAATACATGAAAACTGGCTGTTTTCCAGCAGATCCATTTTACAGATGGGTTAGGAGTTCTGAATAGTTTTGTTTACTGAGTGCTGAGCAACACAAACTCACATTTGCCATAGCAGAACGATCCCATTAGTTCACATCTGTCTTAAGCATCAAACCACGTGTTTCCCCCACTCATGAATTTCAATCATTTCACATCCATCACGTGGTTGAAATAAACCCATTACGGTCTGTAGTACAACTGAAGAGTTTTGTGGTGGGTACACAGCAAACTGAGCAAGACATTTTCTGCTCGTAGCCAGAATACCAAGATGATCCCGATTTATCCTTTTAAACCAAGGGAGCGAGCCTAACTTTGTAGCTCAAATATAAGGAAAATTTTATGTGAAAGAATAGTCATTTCTACAGTCCACCAATGTCCCTCCTGCGTTTAGGTATCACTGTAGGACTGATTGTTCTCATCAAACCACTGGAAGGGGAATAATAACTCCACACCCTGGAGAAAGCTGCATGTGCAACAGTGAGTGCTTGGGAAGTAACGAGTTACCAAATGAGCAACATTTTACATGATTGCTGTTTAAGGCATTAACCCTCAGATCACTTTCTTCTTAGAACATTCAGCAAGATGTGGAATAGTCTTAGAGCAGCAAGTTTTCCTAAGCCAGCTATTTTATTAAAATCCAGAGTCCCAGGAGAGTTCAGAATTGTTTTAAATGCAAAGAAGAGGGTGTTAAGGAACACGTTCATGCATGTCATGCAGCAGTAAGTTGCTGAGAGTATTTTTTACGTTGTCTGAAGACCCAGAGCTCACAGAGTAATAGTGATAAAGATACAACGATACGCTTCATTGCTCCAACATGCACCACCTTTGAAACACTGACAACACGCAACGTTATTTCTCCTGCAGATATTAGATACCAGAAAACGTACCTCTATATCCTGTATTATCTTTGGGTATAAGGACCTGTAAAATGAATTTGGGGGGCCGTCTGTTGGTCTGTTTTTAAACAGGTACTGATCCCTAGAAAGAAGCAGAAACATATTTTCCAATTTACCACAAAGAATCCAAACTTTGAAGGAATCCAAAGTCTGCACAGAACAAAATCTTATGACATATTCTCACAAAACACTTGTTAGAATTTTTAGTATTGCCGTTACAACCCTTGTGACTTTACAATCTGACAGCTTTATTTTAAAATGTCCAAGACCAAAAAGATAGCAGGTCTTTCCCTTATGGTTTTCCAGATTAGGGTTTGCTGCTTTGTGAGCCTTTTAGCCAGCAGGGTGCCGTCCTCTTGCATTTTCCTGGGCACGCCACTAGAGAGCACAGAAAGCAGGTTTCTAAAGCAGAACACACATCTCTTCAGGTACCATAAAGGACAGAAAAACCCCATCGCCACAAACATAAATGGTCTCTCTTTGAGAGGTGGCTGTAGCCCAATCGACTATTTAACATTTAAAGCAAAAAAAAAGAAGTTTAACTGGAGATAAAGCCTCACAAAACATTCGCTAGTTTTTGTGAGTTGATTCTAATTGTTAGTTCTCCCTGCGAAACAGAAATCACAGATTTGCAGACAGACTTACCGCAAGAAAGCAAGCGGAGCACAGCAGGACAGGGGACAAAGCCAAAGGGCAGGTGACAGTTTTTACCCACGGCAGAGATCAGGGTCGCGATACCCACCCACTACGAGCTCACCACTGGGGAAATGCGTAAAGGAGAACGCTGTAAAAGGTGAATTTATTTCTCGGCAAGGTACTTACCAACCCCTTCTCTCCGACAGCCCCTTCCAGAGCGGATCTGTGCGTACCATCCTCTCAATGAGCTTCTTCCAGAGCATCCCCTCCGAGATGACTCTCTGCCACTCCTTACACACCAGCTCTGCTGCGCAGAGCGACCTGGCGTCCAGATAGGAAAGGATGTTTTCTGCTATGTGATCTAAGCCTTGCTCTGCAAAGAAACAAAGGCGACCGAAACGTCAATCACTGCGCGGGAAACTACTAAACAAGTTTTGCAAGGCATTCATAGAAAGCCAACGCAGCTTTAAGGCACTGGAGCAACATGGTAATTTAATTATCACACACAGAAGCACCAGGTACAAATTAATCCAAACAGGCACAGCAAAACGTCTCTCTTTGCTCCCTTCCTGGCACAGTCTGCCTGCTGGACGGTCCCATTTCCAGAGTGAGAATGAGCACAAACCCAAATTCAGCACGGTATGCAAGCAGCAGAAAGCGTTTTGCTTCTCCTGGGCACAGAATCCTGGACTTTTTGAGCACATAATGCACTGGGCTACATGATCCAAAAAAGGAGATCATCTTCAAGCAGACGCTTTACTAAGCAGCTGTAGTAAAGAATTAAAATATTGGTTCTTTTACTATTCCCTTACATGTAACAACAGATAATTCAACTCAGAAAAAGACAAGACTCCACAGGAACAAACACAGACATAACCAGCAGCAGTACAAGCAAAGGTTCTGCAAATCTTCCTTTCATCAAATGCAAGGACATCTTTTCTATTTAATCTCCTTCTATAATGTGCAGGGGTCAAGTCCACCCCTGAACTTGGCTCAGGACTCCAGGGGCAGCGTCACCGTGTCCTGCAGCCTGGGCTAGGAAGGGGAAAGCAGGGACTTCCACAGGAATTCATTAATTGCAAATGATGCTTTAACATCCGAGGCAGTTACCCCGGTTCACGGTTTACTGTTGCTAGACTCCATACTTGGAGAAATCACTACTGAATGACTTATACCAGAAGCTGGGGGCTTCGAGGCTTCTATTCAGCTAAAGGAAAATTAAAGAGGGGCAAGTTTTTTGGAATGATTTTGAGTAAATCAGTCCATTACATTCAATACAGCATTTCTTTTGGGGCCAGTGGATGCAAGTAAAATAATATTATTGCAAATGAAAGTCCTTTGGCAGTACTTAGAAATCCCAGAAACACTTTCTCCCTATTGCTCTGATTTCACTTGCAGCATAAGGGACGTTGAGCAACAAGCAATAGTTATTAGTGGACTGGGGAAACACTGATTTTCCTCACAAAGATCCCAGCTTCCAGTAGCAGCTTATTAACCCCTGTGATCCTTTTATATCATGGTAGGGTTAGATTTACATATTAAATGCACTCAACACGCCAGCAGAAGTTCAAATCACCCACCCTGGAGTCCCGGCCATTGACCCAGGCCTATGTACGGTAACGTGCTGCAATATATTATTTCATAAATATCAGTTAATAATTCTCCAAAAGCACTAGGCAGCCAAGCTGAAGCTGGTGGAAAGAATAAGCACACCAACAAAGAGGACAAATGCAGTAAGCTGCCAGCACAAATCTTCAAGACATAAAACAGATGGAATGCTGCATTTGCTTCTGGTCTTTGCCTAAATCTTCTCTCCAGCTGAGGGTGTTACATTTCAAAATGTGATTGTAGTTGAGTAAGGGTACATACACAGAACCCACTCAGGTAATACACTCGCACTAAATTTAAAACAGCAAACTTTTTGTGTTCGTATGCCAACTTCAGCACCATTGGTCGCACCAAAAATCACCGGGAAGCCTGTTCCTTATTTCAAACGACCTGTAATTCTGCTTTCCAAAACACTCCACTCAATCGGAGATCTAGAGTAACTTAATTTTCATGAATAACGTTATGCCAGCTGGCCAGGCTGTCTAGTGCATCACTACAATCACACGCTGTCCCCTATGTATTTTTGCAGCACATGGCATATTATATGTGGAGGAGGAAGAATTTTCTACACAAAGCGCTGCAGTTCCCCAAGCAAATGGTGCCAAGGATCCCGTATGAAGGTGCACAGCACTGGGTTTCTTTCAATAGCCATTATACACCATCTGAGCAACGTCCTCTCCCCCTCCAGATGGCAGTCGGTGTGTTCAGGAGCCTCCCAGCACGTGCGCTGTCGTCCAGAGCTAAAGGGGTATTAATATTCCCCTTAGTCAATCAACAGGTAATAAGAGAGACTGTAGTGCTAAGAAATTATAAAAATGATAATTCAGTCCAACTCCAAGCTTATTAATTAAATCTAAAAATGAATGATTACAAAGTTTTAAACGAAACTAAGAGTAAATATCAAAGTATTACACAGTTAAACCAGCAGACTCAGAAATCATTAAAAAGACACGGTGATGGCTCCGGCGTTTCTGAAAAATGTGACGGAAGGACAAGGACTTGTAGGTTCCAGCTCTCCTGGAGACCCAAGGATGCCGTCCTGCTCTTCAATCAGCGCTGGTAGGAACAGAGACGCAAACCCACCTCTTCAGGTGACCTTAATGCCTTTGTTAGGAGGCAAACAAACTCCAGCTATGTCTGGGTTCCAAAGAAGCGTAAGATACCCTGGTGACAGGCAAATCTTTCAGCGTCTGCACTTTTAAGGTCTAAAATTCTTTACTCATGCACCTGAAAGAATGCAGGTGAATGAGCAAATGAATGATGCAAAGTTCATCCAATAAACTGCACGGCCAAAGGTGCAACTGTTCCCAGGCACATTTTGCTCAAAATGCCACTATTTATCTCTAGTAAAGGTGGGACGACAGAATCCATGCTGAACAGATACACCAGACGCTGTTCTTATTCCAAAACTGAGAAGTGTCATTTTGCCTAATTGGCATAATTTCGTAAAACAAGCACCACACAAATACACTAACGTCCTCAGATGAAGGAATCCTAAATGCTTTCAGTCAAACAGCACTAAAGAAACCACGTATTTCAAGCACGTACTTAAAGAAAGGTTATGGTATTAAGTAGCCACGCTGGCATTTGAATATATTGCTAACACCTTGCTTACGGTTTTGAGCAATTTTTGAAATGTAAAGATCACGAAGAGGCCAGATGTGAAACGAACAATTCCCAAGGGAGAAAACGCCAGACAAACAGAAGAAGTTCAAATGATGTTCATCCACAGAATAATGTTTTTAAAGTTTATCTATTACTGCCATCTCCTGGCAACAAACTAAATAATTACCCTCCCCAGAGAGATGAGAACTTCAAGGAGCTATAAAATTACCAGTAACCACCTTAATAAAAAGGCTACACTGCAAAGCATCCTTTGAACTCGACAAGCGTGTGGTTCTGCGGTTTTCTGACGATGGTGGGTTTGGTTTTTTCCCTATTCTAACATACCTGTATCATCTTTCAGAAGCCACTGAACGGGTCAGCTTGGAAGTGGAGCTTGAAATGCCCTTCAGAGTCAGGACTCCTGCTGCACTTGGTTTTCAATAGCAGGCAAGCATTCCTGCATCAAGTACAAAACACTTGAGGAGTGTCTGCAGCACAGAGCACATTCCACAACCAGAAATTCATCTGTTGTAGTTTAAATCCTTTGTGCGAGTAAGAATGGACACGGCATTCAAGTAGTTTCAGCAGAATTTTATTTCGATTACAATTTTGAGACCCTAAAGAAAGCACGTGGATCCCAGTGAAGACGGCGGAGAGCACACACCAGGCTTTGGTTTTGATCCTCACACCTTGGACCATGAGGTTACCGTAGGATTGTTGAAGCCTGTGGTCTTCTTTTCCCTTGTGAAACCCTATTTTTCAAATAGAAAGTTTTCCGGACTAAATGCAGTTGCACGGAACCACTTAAGAAAAATGACAAAGCAGAGACATTTTGTGATTGTTCGGTCTTTCGCACAACTGCGTTTGAAAGAGCAATAACGACCCTCTTCAAAACAGCTGTGAGAATCTGGATCCGAATCTGCCTCTCACGCTTCAAGTCTGGAAATGCAACTCAGAAGTATCAGGGTAACACCCAGGTCGTTCCCAAAATCCAACTGATAAAAGAAATCATCTCGCTAACATACACACCAAGCATTTAGAGACAGGGCTAGAAAACTGTTCCTAAAGAGAGTAACTCCCCAAATAAACTCAAAGTACACGGAAAATCTTCCTTCCTAGGGTGGCTTCTGTTTTCTACAGGTTAGGAACGCTCAACAGGGTTTAGATTTCCGTGTCTACCTGCAGAAGGATGTTTTATGGAACTATCTGACCAAGTGTTCGCAGAGACAAGCCCCAAGTGCCAAGGGCTCAGCTCGTTTTTATCCCCTTCGCTAACCCAAGGCTTTTCCAGACTCTTGCTTGTGGCGTAATCC
>VWYH01000802.1:0-13924 GCA_013399365.1 Pampusana beccarii | reverse complement strand
TCCCTAGCATACTGTGGTGCTGTGACACTGTGATTGTAATTGGTCAGCTTTTATTGACTACACACAATGCCCCCCCTCACTTATTGGGTGAAGTCCTTTGTCCGTGCGCTCTAACAAGTATTCTCTCATCCTCTGTTACAGTTAAGCTCCCAAGTTCTTTTGTGATTACGGAGCCCTCTTTCTTCCTCCTTTCCAATGTTCAAAGAAACTTCAAGGACACCACTCACAGGCTTCTTCGTCTGCTTCAAATCGTGGGTTGCTCGCCGTGATCAGATCATGCCCTTTATTCCTCAAAAATTCCTCCACACGTGGGGCTCAGTTACCAGCTGTGGTTCAACACGATGGTCCTTTCTCCACCCCTTGTTCCACCCCATGGACATCAGGCTCAGGCCCCATACAATCCAATACGTCCTCACCAACCACCGCTCCCCTTCCCACCCTTTGATGTCACACACACACGGCTGCCCTCAGTCCATGGGCTGCCCCTGGGAAACGTCCATGAAATGTCACAACAGCCCGTTGAGCTCATGGAGTCTGTGGCTTTGGGCTCCGTCTGTTCTGGGGCCACTCCGGACAGCAGAGGTGTCTGTTCCGTGAGGTCACGGGCACCCAACTCAGCTCAGGTCGGAACCAAGAGCGTCCCCTGGTGTTCAGGGCCCAAAGTGCCATCTGTAGCATCTGCCCGTCCTTTTGAGTGCCCAGACCCTCCTTCTCGGGACCCAAATCCTCATGTTTAGGGTCCCAATGTGCCTTTTATCACTGCAGACCTTTGTTTAGGGCCACAATTTCACTTTTAGGTGGAGCTCCGGGCAACAACCACCCAGAACCTTATGAGGAGTCAGTGCACCCAGGACAGCCAATCACATTTGAGGAGGTGGGGCAAGTCATGTGATTGATACATAACCAGCCAATCAAATTTTGAGGCCTGCAGGAAAGGTGGCAAGAGCTGAAGAAGGTGGGGAGCATTCAGGGGCGGGTTGTGCTGGCTGCACCAATCACGCCTAGGAGGAGCATGGCACACGGATGAATGACAAGCAGTCTGACCCATCACTTGATAGGAGGAGCAAAGAAATCCCAGACAGCCAATCACAGGAAACATCACCTCAGAAAGAGGCGGGCACTTTTGGGGGAGCGACCCCTCAGACAGCCAATCAGAGAGAAGATCACTCCAGGGGAGGGTGGGACCCAAACCAGGGCAGAGTCCAGACAGAGGAGACTGACAGCCCTCCCGACCAATGGTGGCGAAGACCGAACTGAGAAGGCAGTGGATCTGTGGGCGGCCAGGCTGAGCAATGACATGGTGCCTGTGGAGCTGCCCCAGGGCTGAGCAGCTCCCGGCCCAGCCCTGGGGCCCTTTGTCCTCCAACTGGGGCCCTGGGGATGGTGTTGCTGCATCTGGCTCAGGTGTGTGTGTGCTGCTCTGGCCTTGTTCTCCTGGGTGGGAGGAAGGAGCAGGTGGCACTTTCTGGTTTTGGAGAGGAGCTGCTGGGGCTGGAGCTGGAGAGAGCAGGAGAAAGTGAAGCAGCTGGAAGATGAAGTGCAGGGGGTCCCTACAGCTGCTGCTCCAGCTGCACAAGGGCAGCTGCCCCTCAGGGTGAGGAAGGGTCCCTGTGAGCAGCCTCAGCAGAGCAGATCACAAACGTGCCCCACGGGTCTGTGTGAGTGAGGAAAATTCCAGTGCGGCCATGTAGTGTGTGTATGTGCGTGTGTGTGTCTGGGAAGCCTCGTGCTGTACAAGCTGTCAGACACCCATGTGTTCTCTTAGGTGGAGGACAGGCAAGAGACTGGAGCTACAGCACAGGAAGGGAGGAAAGGACAGACAGACATGGACAGAAGGGCCTGAACTCTACAGCTTGCCTGGCCATGCAGAGGGTAGGAGCTCTGGTGAACCCTGGGCCCTTGGGGTCATGTCACCTCTTTTGTGTCCCAGTCCCTCTCTGCCACCTCCCCTTTCCCTGTGCGTTGTTTGTTTTTGTTTTTGTTTTTTTTTTTTTCACTTCCCCGTACCTCTTTTCCTGTTTATTATTGTGCTCTGATCCCTGTCCCCACTTTCTCTTTTCTCCAAGTTTCTCTGTCATCAAACCTTTCCTCTCCTCGTTGCCTCATTCCTGCCCCTTGTGTCTCTTTTTCTGTCTCTCTTTATCCTGTAGGTCATTGTGCCTTTTTCCTTCTCCATCTCTTTGTTCTGATCTGCATCTGTCTCTTTTCCCCCATAATCTCTCTGACCTTTTCCCTGTCTTTTGTCCCTTTCTGCCTGTATGTCCTGCTCTCTGCCTATGTCTTCCCCTCTCCCTCATTCCTTCTGCTTCTCTTTTTTTTTTCTCTCTCTGTTGCTCTGATCTGTTCACTGTCACTGTGTTTTTCATTCTCTATCCCACTGTCCCTGTCCCTGTTCATCTCTCTCTGTCCCTCTCTGCTGCTCCCTCACCATTTCCCCCACTCTTCCCCATCTCTCTGCAGGGCTCCTGACACCTCTCTCTCTGTGTCATCATCCCTCTATGCTGCTCGCCGTCCCTGGTTTTATCTTTGTCTTTATTCTTGTCTGTCGCTCTGTCCTGCTCCCTGCCCCAATCCCTACCCCTCTTCTTTTTTACTCCCTCTCCATCTCGCTGCCCACTCCAGGCTTTTTTCCCAATCTCTGTCCTGCTCCCAGCCCCTACTTTTCTTTCTCTCTCCTGCTTCCTCTCCCTCTTGCAGCCTCTCTTCCTCCTTCCCTGCTGCTTCTGCCTGCATCTCTGTCCACATCCATGTTGCTTTTTCCCTCTTGCTGTTCTTCTGTCCTTATTTTCTTTCTGTCTTTCTGTCCTCTTCCTACTCCTGTCCTTTCTCACTATTTCTCTCTGTCCAGCTGGCTGCCCCTTCTTTCCTCTCCCTCTTGCTCTATTTTTCATCTGTCCATGTCTTTGTCCCTCTGCCCACCACAGTTGTTTTATTCCTTCGTGCCCCCTGTTCCTTTGCCCTTTCTCTGTTGCTCTGTCCTGCTCCCAGTGTATTTTTAAAATTTTTAATCTCAGTCCTGCAGCACGTCACTATTTTTCTCTTCTTCCATCCCGTTGTCCTGCTCCCTGCCCTTGTCTGGGTATCTTCTTCCCTTTGTTCTGCTGCCCATCTCGTCTTCCCTTCTTGCTCCAACTCTCTGTTCTGCTCCCTGCCCCTCTCATTCCCTCTCTGTTTCTCTGCCCTTCTCCCTGTCTGTCCCCCACTCTCTTTTTCTGTCCTGCTCCCTCTGTAGTTTTTCCACTCTCTTTTTCTGTCCTGCTCCCTCTGTAGTTTTTCCACTCTCTCTGTCACTCTCTCCTGCTTCTTGTCACTTTAATTTCTCACTCCATCTTTGTCCTGCAGCCCAAAGCTAACTTTTGGTCTCCATCTCTGTCCTGCTGCCCAGCCCAGGCTTTTTTACCTCTCTCTGTGCCCTGCTGCCCATCTCTTATTTTTACCTGTCTTTCCCTTTGTGCTGCCTCCCTGACCTTTTTTTCTCTCTCTGTGTCACCCCGTCCTGCTCCCTGTCTTTGTGTTTCTGACAACACATGCCCTGATCAGTTTCCTTCTCTCTTTCTCCCCTCCCCTCCCCTCCCCTCCCCTCCCTCTGCTCCTGCTGCTTCTTTCTCTACAAGAGCAGAGACAACTAAGGCACTTGGGAGAGACACTGAAAGGGGAGCGGGCAGCCCGAGGCATAATCCAGCCTTAGACCAAGTTCCAAGCTCTGGTGTGGTGTCTGACAGCTGTTTACCACGTGGGACGACTTGGCACAGAAAGCCTCTGGAGGACTGCAGCAGAGTTAGAAGATCTGAGTGAAACCCTGCCCCTGCCAGACCAGCTCCATAAGCTCCAGGAAGAGCTTTATCATCTGCACTGGAACGCAAACAATGTCGCCGAGCGGGCTCTCCAGGAAGGCTTGAAGCAGGGAAAGCTCTCAGACTTTACCGGATGGGTAAGGGTACAAAGCAGAAGGATCTACTCAGGGGTTTTATCCTCCCTCCGGCACATATCCTCCTCCATTCTCTGTCACAGCTGCTGGAACAAGTGCTGTCATGGCCACGCTTCCTATTCCTGTTGCTCCACACTTCCTTATGGGTAAGAGACAGCGTGATGGGAATGACAGCCATCTGAGTCCTACCTTCCTCTGTGTCCAGATCTCAGGTCCTCTTCAAGGGAGGACTGGAAAGAAAGAATGGTCTCAGCAGTGCAGAGTTAAGCCAGGCCTGTCTCATGCCCAGAAGGCTTGTCTGTCCGTGCTGCCTGGCATGGGGCTTCTCCATGGGAAAAGCCCCTTCCCGCAGCTTCAGCATTCAGAGCACTGGAGTGAGCAGCCCCCACTTTCTGATACCCGTAAATCACAGAAGAGCAAACTTGGGAGGCTTCCAGGCAATTTGGGTGTTCCTTCCATCTGAGGTGGGCCATGTCTCCATTTGCCTTGGCTGGCCTTGCAGGGGAGCTGCTTCTCCGTTCCTTTTCCTTCCAACAGGCACTCTCCTTTGTGTTCCTTCCCAGGCTGTTCAGGGAATAATCATTCAAGCCTTGCAGAAGCTGGAAGAAATCCAGGTCCCGATGCCTGATTACACCCTCAAATCAGCAGGTGCCGTGACATTGTACAAACAAACCAGCTCCAGAGCGCTCCCTGTCCAGATTGACAAGATGGGCACTGGAACGTGCCCAGGGGTAGGAGTGAAGGGGCGAGAAGTCAAGGGTCACCTCATGCCATAAAAGTGCACCCACTGACAGAGCCTATAATGGGCCAGACCCCATGGCAAGAACAGAAAGCCTGGTTCATATTCTTGTCTTTTCCATGGCCTCATATGACAGTTTGATGACTCCCTGCTATGTGTACCAGAGGAGCCGTGCCAGTAAGAAAGAGGGGAACCCACTGTAGGACATGGATGAGAACTGAGAAGCCGTTTTCAAGTCAACAGTGCAATATTCCTCCTGACACTGCCTGATGATCGTGTTCATGTTTTAATTTCCCAGGGCTGCTGTCATTCATTCCAGGACTTCTCCATCCTTCCCAAATGCCAATGCAAAAGTCTTCTTGTATTTCCTGCCAGTGATGAATTACATGAGGTCCCCTGAACTTATTCTTGAGGTAGGAGCATCAAGAAGCAGGAAAACAAAGGTTGGGAGAATGAACCACACATGCTTCTCAGAGTTGCCTTTACCCTGTCTTTGCTCTTCGAAGCTTCTTCTCCTGCCTCCTTCTCACATGGATCTACTCTCCTCCTGTGTCTCCTTGCTGAGTATTTCCTCTCCCAGAGTGCCCCAGGTTCTTTGTGTGAGCTTCTACCAGGCCAGGCTGCTCCTGCAGTCTGTGTCTGCCCAGTCGCTGTGCAAACCACCAGCACGGCATGGAAGGAGAATGGCAGAGGTGCCTGCAGAGGTCTGGGATGGGCTCTTGGTGAGCACCAGCGGGTGCTGAGAGCCTGCACTGCTGGAGGGCCCCACGTTGGGCTCTCAGGCCATCCTTGCACTGCTCCTGAGCTGTCTGCACAGTCTGAAGAGCTGGCTGGTGCCAGTGGAAGGAGGTGGGAGTGGATGAGAGGGAGGGAGCGAGTGCTTCCCCTGACAGGAAAGGTTCATCCGGGGGGGCCCAGAGCTGCCACCTGCTCTGGCCAGGGGCCTTTCAGCCACACCGTCCCTTGCTTGTTCTTGGTGAGGGCTCTGGAGCGGGAGAGGCTGCTGAGCTTCTACAAGTAGTGCAGCCAGCTCCCAGCCATTGAAGGGCTTCTCTGCAGAAGGGGTCTTGTCATACGTGAATTCTCACAACTGCTGCTCTATTTGTACTGACAGTGTCCGACTGAAGGTATTGGCTACGGTTCAGAGCAGAACTGGTTGACCAAATGAATTCTTAATCCTCTGATGCTCATGGCAGGAATGAGAGCCAGGGCAACCTTCTCCATCTGAATGTAGTTTGTTCTTCTCCTTTCAGCCAGAAAATCATCCTGGAAACTGCTGGCCCTTCCCAGGAAGCCAGGGAGACATCTTCATCAAGCTGTCTGTGCCAGTCATTCCCTGACCAGTCACCATGGACCATGCCTCAGGGACAGCGTTCCATGGAGAAAGTGTCTCCGGAGCTCCAAAGGCCTTTGCTGTCTACGTAAGTGGTTTCTCTGGTGTGGGGGGCAGGGGGTTGCACAGCATTTCTAAGCAGGGGGTGAAGATGGGTCAAAGAGTCCAGTGGCCTGAAGGTTCCTCCTGGCTCTCAGCAGAAATAGGCTCCTTGGAGTCACTCCCTTCCCATTGTATTCCTCTTTTATTCCATGTACCACTCGAAAGGAAGCTTCTGGGGCAAGATGCTACTCCAGGAGCCACAGGGAAAAAGAGCTGGCACAGTGCATGGTCCTAGACCTTCTTGGCTTCCAACCCCAGTGGCATTTGTGATCCTCAGGTTACCTCCATCTCACTGGGAACATCTGCTCCTTTTCAGACTGGCAGCTTGGACTTGTAGGCCGGTATGGTGTGCTGCCCACCTGCAGCTTCTCATCTTTTCCTTGTGCTCGTTGTCCTTGGACTACGTAGCTGAAATAAACCCGTACTTCACAGACTGAAGTTCAGTCTTCCCATGGTGCACCAGACGCTCTTGTTTTCTCCAGCCCTGTCTTTCTGTAGGGCTTCAAGGAAGAACACGAGGAGCAGGGAACGTTCCTGGGACAGTTCACTTTCCTGGCGGCACTGAATTGTAGTCAGACCTTCCAGCTGAAGCTATGGGGACAAAGAGGGAGGAGAACTGCAGGAGAGGAGGAGAAATGTGGTTGGATGGGGAGAGGTTTCCCTGCCAAAGGGCTACAGACCGCCTTTGCCTTGAGTGTGTGCCATGCTGGCCTTTCTTCTGCTTTAACTTCCTAACAGCAGAGGCCTGGACTACTGCTCTTCTCTTTCATTTTGGGTTTAAACTTCAGTGCTTAGAAGGACCGCAGTTGAAGCTGGAATCAGCTTGATTGTCTGGACTCCAAGTACACACAGGCGGCCACATCCTGTAGGATACACGACTGCTGGTCTGCCAGTTAAAGACCAAAAATACTGGGCTTCCTGAGGATTCTGTTGTTGCTGGCAGTGAGTAGTGACAGGGAGGCTATTCTGTTCCCGTGGCTTTCTAGAAAAGGCAACGAGACATTATATTGACACCACCACTGGGTCTTCTGACTGTGAAAGCCTGTGCCCCAAAGCAGGCGAGAACTTTCCAGTGTGTTTGCTGAGGCATCTGGTAGCTGCTTCTTCCTTTGCTGTTCTTACGGCCCAGTGAGGGAGAGCAGAATAAGAACGTCTGGACCAAGACAGGTCAAAAGCCCTTGCGAGGCACCTGGAAGGAAGCTGTTGAACGAGGCCATCACTGCGGCACTACTCTGTCAGTGGTCACGTGCCAGAGAGGAAAAGGCGACTCGTTTCTTCTTGTCGTTTCAGAACGAGCTCCCTGGGTTCGTGAATTATATTAGGCTGCAAGTGCTGAGCAACTCGGGCCACCCGGACTACTGTATCAGTTAAGCGTGCACAGTGATCCGCCCAAAGATGGGGGAAAGGTGCCAGTTTCATCTGTCAATAAATTCCATTAATTTTTACCAAGTCAAGTTCCAGTCTGCTTTGCCTGTGATGCTGACTGGTCCTCCCTGAGCTAAGTGGAGCTCCTCGTCCGTATCTCGACCCCCTAGCCTATGGGAGACTTCAGGAGAACACAGCAAGATTTTCCTTCGTAAGAGAAACAGGAAAAATCAGCTACAAATCTGCATAATGCCTGACATCGACATACTTGCTGCCTACACAGGAACATCAGCAAGGCCCTGCCTGTACGCCAAAGATTAAATTAGTGGACGGTTTTCCTATGCAATGAAGCAACTAAGGATCAGCTGAATGGAACTATCTGTTGTTATCTGTTTTCACAAGAGGCAGGTGCTGCTTCAGCTTCCCTCTTTCAGTCTGTTTCCCATGAGAAAATGGAAGTGTGTTGTTTTGTAAGAAGGAAACCCTTAATTGGAAAGTCGATTCATGCCTCATTTACCTCTCTGGGCACATACATAGTGAGTAGCCCAGGAAACATTACAGAGTGGTTACCAAAGCAATACCAGGACACTTAAGAGATCCCATAACTACACGAGTCTGTCTTTCCTTTTCACCCCAAGTTCCAAGCCAGGAGCAGGCAGGGCAGTCGTGCACTCGGGTCGCACCAGGAAGGACAGAGCAGAAACAGCGCTTGGCACCCAGGGCTGGTAACAGCAGTTTGTGCTCTGAGCTGGGGCTTAGTCCGTGTGCAAGCCCAGCACTGATCCAGATACAAAACTGAGGGTGTCAGTTCATCCCCGGTGCCAGACACACAGTGCACTGCAGCAGAAGAAATGGAATAAGATACCAAGACATGGGCAGGGAGATGAGGACAAAGGGATGAAAGAAGAAAAAAAAGCGGAAGAAAAAGAAGTACTAACGATTTGGGACTGATATGAAAAAATTTTTAAAAATACACCAGGACTGGGACAGAGTGACAGAGAAAGGGCAAAGGAACAGGGGGTAGGACAGCACTGAAGGAATAAAACAACTGTGGTGGGCAGCAGGATGAAGAGATGGAGAAAGGAAAAACTGAGCAAGAGAGAGAGAAGAAAGAAGGGGCAGCCAGCTGGACAGGGGGATATAGTGAGAAAGAATCGTAGAATGTCTTGAGTTGGAAGGGACCCACAAGTATAATTGAGTCCAACTCCTGTCCCTGCACAGGACAACCCCACAGTTCACACAATGTGTCTGAGGATGTTGTCCAGTCTCTTCTTTAACACTGTTGGGCTTGGGGCCGTGACACCTCCCTGGGGAGCCTGTTCCAGTGTTCAGCACCCTCTGGGTGAAGAACCTTTTCCTCATGTCCAACCTGACCCTCCCCTGGCACATCTTCCTGCCATTCCCTCGGGTTCTGTCACTGGTCACCAGAGAGAAGAGCTCAGCCCTGCCCCTCCTGTTCCCTTTGTAAGGAAACTTTACACTGTAATTAGGTCTCCTCTTAGTCTCCTCCAGGCTGAACAAACCCAGCAACTTCAGCCACTCCTCATACAGCTTCCCCTCCAAACCCTTCACCCGCTTCGTAGCCTCTTCTGGACACCCTCCAGTAGCTTTATCTCCTTTTTATCCTGTGTCCCCAGCCCTGCATACAGTGAATGCTCCAGGTGAGGCTGCCCCAGAGCAGAGCAGAGCGGGACAATCCCCTCCCTGCCCGACTGGCGATGCTGTGCTGGATGCATCCAGGACATGGGTGCCAGGGACACTGGTGGCTCATGTTCAACTTGCCATCAACCAGAACCCCCAGATCTCTCTCTGCAGAGCTGTTCTCCGGCATCTCGTCCCCCAGTCTGTCTGTACAGCCAGGGTTCCTGTGTCCCAGGTGCAGAATCTGGCACTTGCTCTTGTTGAACTTCATATGGTTGGTCATTGCCCAGTTCTCCAGTTTGTCCAGATCCCTCTGGAGGGCCTCTCTGCCCACAAGAGTGTCAAGAGCTCCCCCCGCTTTTGTGTCATCAGAAAACTAACTGAGCAATCCCTCAAGTCCTGATTCTAAGTCATTTATAAAGACATTGAAGAGTACTGGCCCTAAGATGGATCCCTGTGGAACCCGCTAGTGGCTGGTCGCCAGCCTGACATGACCCCACTGACTAGAACCAACTGAGCCCGGCCTGTCAGCCAATTGTTCACCCGCTGCACTTAAAGTTTAGGTGTTCCCGGGAATCTCAGGAGACAAGTTGTGTCGATTCCTGGGTGCAAGGAGATGGTCAAGAGCCTCATCTCCATTTCTGTAATGATGGCTTTGCTGCGTGGCTGATGTGCAGACCTCTGTACATGGATGCTGACACCTCTTGAGCAACCTGCTCTGAAAGGATTAACAAGATGGGCAGTTCTTTCTGGAAGGGTGTTAGGATAGCAAAAAAGAAGACCCTGGGTTAGGGCAAATGAAAGGTGATGGAAGAGTTGTGATCAGGACTCTTTGGAGGTACTTGTAAAGCAGCCCTGCACCTCGTGTGAATTATTCCCAGAGTCAGGGAGAAACTGAGAGCTTTGTCTAAATTGAAAACATGAAGGGGAAAGAAGGACAGCGTCATTCAGGCTCAAAGGGAGCTTGGGAGGTGTCTTGACCAACCTCCTGCTCAAAGCAGGGTCAGACCAGATTACTCAGGGCTTTATCCAAACACATTTTGGTCACTTTCTGGGGTACAGTGGATGTGCACTCCTGGGAAACAGCTTCCAGTGCTTGACTGTCCTCATGATTGGAAAGATTCTCCCTCTACCTAGAGCCTTTCTAAGCCAAACCATCCAGATTGCTTTTTCCCCATCTACTTGCACACTGACACAGACCATGATATGCCACCTTGGACACAATAATATTGCAGAGGATGATGCTGAATGCCTTGCTGACTTCCAGGTAACAGACCATCAATGTTCTCCCCTCATCCAGCAATCCTGTTCTTTCCTCACAGAAAGCAAAGAGGATGGACAGGCACAACCTACCCTGGGTAAACCCCGTCACCTTCTCTTTCAGACACCCAGAAATGGGGTCCCAGTGCACATGTTCTGGGGCACAGCCTTTAGTTCTCCTGCTCACCTATTGGCCATTTTTGAAAAGTGCACACACTGTGTGAGAGCTGCCAGTGGTCAGGGAGTCCCCCCAGTCTCCATGAGCTTTCCAAGATGGTGGAGAGTGGCCTCCCTGTGACATTGTCCTGCTGTCTCAGCTCCTGGGATGCTGCCCCTCCTGTCCCATGGACTGGAAAGGATTGTGTGAGTTCAGTGACCCCTGACTTGATCCCCATCCACTGCTGGTTGTTCTCCTGATTCCTGCTTCAAGTCACAAAGGTTTGGAGACAGCAATTTTTCGGAGGAATGATTCTTCCTTTGAGAGTGCTGGTAGGAAATATGTTTTGCTGAGTAACTGGACACAATTATGTATTTTAATATATATTTACCAACACATAAATATATTTTTTTCCTTATGATCACATAGAAAGACAGATAACACAGATCTGTTGAGATCACTGTCAATTTGGCCATCTTAAAAGAGAACAGTTTAATTAACCTGTTTATCCTCCTTTCCTCCATCAAGCAAGAGTGGCCAACAGCTTCGAGCACGACCCACTCTGTGCCAAGAGTAAAAAGTGGCATTGACAGACCATGGCAGTGGAGTTTTTGGTGCCTTGGACTCTGTGCAAGACACAAGGATTATCTTTCTTAATGCTGCGGGCTTTGGTAGGAGAGAAATCTAGAGAACATTTTTTTAAAAAGGAGGGAAAAAGAAACCAAATGAAAGATGTAGAGTGAAGGGGATTTCTTCTTGCAACTTTAAGCATTAAACATTGTTGGTGTTTTAATTCCCCTTTCTTTGTTTTGAATGCTTTAAATATCAGTGTTTTCTCATGATATCAAAGTGAGACTTTTCAGGATGTGCCTTAAGAGGAAGAGGAGAACTACTGACCTTCCACAAGATTTGCCTTCTCAGCACTCTCTCTGTTAGGCTGTGCATCTGATCTCCCTCATCCTTCAAGTATTTCCTCCTGCCCTAACTAAAATGACCATGTCTGAAGTCCCATTTCCACCAGCTGATCTGCACACAAGCACTTGCGATTGCTCTCTGGATTTCCCTTCCTCTTACTCTTTAATCACTCAGACACTTGTCAACAATCCAGGTGTTGCTTTCAGCTTCAGGGAGTTAAAAGATTCATTGTCTTTCAGTAGTCTGTCTAATTCTGTCTTTAGCCAGCTCTTTTATTGTGTTTACTTTATAGTTTCCTTTCTGTCTCATTTCTTGCATGGTTATGCCTTGGGGAAGGTGAACCTCAGTGGTGGCAGCTTGTCCTTGGCATACGGTTGAGGAGTGTGTTTTCTTTTAATCATGAATCTTATCAGTTTTATTTTCTTGGTTGAAAAGTGAAGAAAAGTCCCTCTTTGCCTGTGTGCAGCCAGGTCTCCAAGGAGAGCAGGTGGGAGCTGGTGCAAAGGAGCTTGAACATCCAGCTGCAGACTGCAGTGGAGAAGTCTGGTGTAAGGAAAAGGGATGCAAGACCCAGATGGCCAATGAGAGAAACGATGGGGTTGGGGTGGTGAGGACCAAGGTTGTCCACACGGCGTCAGACCTCAAGGAACAGCTTCTCCAACCAGCCCAAACCTCCTTAGGAGAGACCGTGGATCAATATCAGATAATGCTGCAATCACCTCTTCTCCACACTGAAAAAAAAAATGTACTATAGCCTTTACAAAAAAAACCAAGTCATTTTTATTAGAAGGTTTTTGAAATCACTCTCTGTAACTACAGTAGGAAACCTCTCTAATTAACTGTACAAGACTAGAAGAAAATTACAAGTAGAGATNAACAAAGGGTAATGTGCAGGCAGCTGAGCTGCTGAGAAAACCCTGGTTTTGTTGGATTAAGCAGAGAGGCCAAGGCCTGACCCCCCAGCCCCTGGGAAGGCAGATCCTGTCCCTCACACATTGCTCAGGGCTCTTCCTGGGGCAGGGGCATGTGGGGTGTGTGATGCTGAGTGAAGGACAATGGTGTGACAGTTCCCAGCCTTACTGGGGTGTGCAAGGAGGCCATGAGGTGCCCCCAGTGCCTGAGGACAACGTGTCTCCTCATGGGCCTTGGTGGCAGAGATGATTGCCATAGCCAAGGGGACAAAGACTTGAATTCTCTTGGCGTCATCCAGCCTTGCCAGTGCCCTTTGCCATCTCCACCATAGGCTGTCCCACAGCTGCTTCTGTTTCCCTGCAGGCTGTAGACACCGACCTTGCTTCCTCCCCTTGCTCTTACCCTGGTATTTCCATACATTCACTGATGTGTCTCCACTCAAATGCTGTGTTCCTGGAAACACAAGCAGATAGACTGATCTCATGCTCCTTCTGGATGATTTCTTGTACAACAGCACTGCCCTTTGAGTGACATTTCTTCCTCCTCATGTCCAGTCTCCATGTTCCAAGCTGTGCTGTGTGGAAGTGTTTCTCTGCTGTAGAAAGGAGGACCCTGAAAACTACTGAAAACTACTACTGTCAGCCTCTTACTGTGCCTGGGAAGATCATGGAACAGATCCTCCTAGAATCTGTGCCAAGGCACAAGGAGGACAGGGAGGTGATTTGAGACAGCCAGCACAGCTTCACCAAGGGCACGTCTTGCCTGACTAAACTATTGGCCTTGTACGATGGAGTAACTACGTCAGTGGACAAAGGAAGGGCTATGGATGTCATCTATCTGGACTTCAGTAAAGCCTTTGACATGGTCCCTCAGAACATCCTTCTCTCTGAATTGGAGAGATATGGATTTGATGGCTGGAATGTTCGGTGGGTGAGGAACTGGCTCAATTGTCACACCCAGAAAGTGGTGGTCAATGGCACAATGTCTGGATGGACACTGGTGACAAGTGATGTCCCTCAAGGGTCCATACTGGGATCAGTACTGTTTCATATCTTCATCAATGATATAATGGGATCAAGTTCACCCTCAGCAAGTTTGCAGATTACACCAAACTGAGTGGTGTTGCTGACACGCCTGAGGGAGAGAAGGTCATCTGATTGGAGATGTCCCTGGTCATGGGAGGGGGGTTGGACTAGATGATCTCTGAAGCTCCCTTCCAACATTGTCTATGATTCTATGATTCCTACCTCCAAGCAAAGCTCCATCATTGGGAACCTCCTTTCAGGTAGTTGTAGAGAGTGATAAGGTCTCCCCTGAGCCTCCTTTTCTCCCTTCAAGCGTAGAATTGTAGGATCACAGGATCATTTCAGTTGGAAGAGACCATTAGGATCATCGAGTCCAACCATAATCTAAATCTAGCACTAAGCCATTTCCCAGATTACCTCATCTATACATCTTTTAGACACTTCAACGAATAGTCACTCAACCACTTCCCTCGGCAGCCTGTTCCACTGCTTCAGAACCTTTTTCATGAAGAAATGTTTCTCATTATCAATTCTGAACCTTCTCTGG
>VWYH01000797.1:0-105775 GCA_013399365.1 Pampusana beccarii | reverse complement strand
CCGAATTCAAGACTTAATTGCAACGAAGAGGAATGTCAGGATATTGAAACACATAACCAGGGAAAATTGTCAGGAGGTGCAGTCTAACCAGTGAAAGAAAAGTCTTCTGGACAAGGAAAACACACCATATCTTGAAAAGGTAAGCGTTACATTAAGGTGGCTTTTTTTTCTTTTAAATAATTAACATTTAATACAAATTTAGTATTGAGGACCTCATTTACATGGTATTATATGACTCATGAGTAAAAAACGATACACACAAAAAAGCAAATTTTAAGTTTCCGTACCTTTTTAAAAAATTAAATCAATGAAACGTACAGTTTTAAGAAAATTTAAAAAAAATCCCCTTTTATTCACCAAACATGCAGTTTTCCACCCCCAAAAGAAATATCAGAAATTTTACTTTTCTACAGCAGATCGCTTCTGTGATTTTGCTTGGTAATTTAATGCCATCTTAGTTTCCATGCCAGTGTAAATAGCAACACCTGAAATTAAACAACTTGTTTTAATAAAGATTGTACAGTACAATAACTTAATAAAAGCACAATTCACTAGATTATTATACTCTGACATTTCTTTAATTCTCTGTAGTCTGAAGAAAAAGAACAAAGATTTGGATGATACTCAAAAGGCTTTAGTACCTTGGTTCTTAGATGGAAGTCTTAAGCAGCATTTACATCTCATTCCAGAGTCAGAGCTCCCAATTGCTAACATCTTGCTATGTATCAAAGCCAAACCAAACCCGGGTTTTGAATAAATCCCCTTACATTTTTTAGTTCTTGTTTTAGCTTTAATTATAGAATCTAAGACATACTTTGTAAAAGAAAATCCAGATAGGGCTAAACTACAGGACACATCCAAGAAGATTAGAAGGCAGCCATTGATTTAGCATGCTCCAAGAGAATTTAATAACTCATGAAAAGAGTGATCTTTCAATATTACTAATGTTGCTGTTGATAATACAGACTGAAAGACTAAACTTTGGAAGATTAAAAACAATGACTAAACGAAGCTGTAAACATGAAGATGGATTTAAAATACTTAGTAATCCAGAACACCTGTACATACCTAAAATAAAATAGTTTAGGATATAGATTGTGCTGCAGTAATGAAAAACACTGCAAACACTGTGAGGCAAACCAGAAACAACCACTCATACTAGGAACATCTCTGCACAATACACAAGTTAACAGAAATATTAAAACCATCCTCTGCAGTTCACAGAAATACTTGCTACAAACTACTTATATTAGTTCACCCATTTTAGATTACAATTAAAAGCAATGAGAGCAAGTTTAAATTAACATATACTTATTACTCTCTTTTTGAAAAAAAAAAGTTGCAAGATTTTGGCTTTTTAGGCTAAGTAGTTGATCTTCTTTCTTGGGAGTACAGAAGTCATATATGATACAGGATGACTTGGATCCTTATCCTTTTTTCACCAGCAAAGAATAGCTTGTTACAACTGAACTACTACTTCCACTAGGCTTTCTTGAAGGATCTCAAAAAAAAATTACCTCACTTTGTGTTTATTTCTGCTAAAATATTCAAAATTTTCCATGAAACAAAGACAACTCTCACACACAAAACACACTGCCTAGTAGAAAATCTGATTTTGATTTGGAACTGCTTAAGTGGATATTTTATTTTTTTTTAAATATCAGTGATACTTATATCTGGTTGGAGTATCTGTTTTGACCAATGAGCAACACAGATGTCAAATTTTTCCATGGGTTCATTAAATGCTTCGGAATTACGACATTAATTCACTGTGCTTGGTCAAAAATCATACATTTACAAGAAGAAGTTGAGTCATCATCATTAATCCTTGAAGACTAAACTATAAAATCCCCCTCCCAAAAACCTCTATAGTCATCGTACATGATTAATAGTTACTTTATTGCAAATAAAGCAACAGTAAACCCTATTAAAAAGTTGCAAATCAAGTGATTCAATAGAAATCATATGCTCAGTAGTAATTCTAGGGTTGTAACCTTGTTTGATGTTTGCTTATTACTTCAGGATCCATTTAAATAATCAATAGAAATATTTACCAAAGATTTTTTCTGTATTCTTTAAAGTGGCTCCTCTAAGAAGCAGATTTTCAGATCCTAATGGCCTACAAAAGATACAGATTACAAAATATAAACATTTAGAGAGAAACAGCAGACCTCAGTGGAAACCATGTAAAACAGGAAATGAGTTTTACTCAATTATTCTTCTTTTGTGTAACAAAATTACTAGGCAATATTTAAAGCTTTTAAGTGAAAATGTAAAACATATATCCAGAAGCCTAAAATTAAGCTCATAATTTCACAACTCAAGTCTTAAACCAATGCATCTAAAATCCACATATGCATGTATGTAAATGAAGACTCATCATCCTAACTGCAAGATGCTTATTTTTAAAAATAGTCAAGTGGTTTTTAGGCTTATATAAACTACACTGTCCTGCATGTTAGAATTACTTACTAAGGACAATATGTTCTTTCATTTTATTTTAAGTATAAAAAGTATACAAGGTAGTTTGAAACTTACTGTATACATTTCAAAGCATAAAAATAATTTATTGAGGAGTAGGGGAAATAATGTAAGGATACCCCTGCAGTTTAAAATAAAATTTTGGAGCATCATATGTAATACAAGTCACTATATGAGTGCAAAAACAAGGACTACTTTATAGCCAGACAGCATGCAAAACTGTCAGACTATTTATACAGCAATGAAACAAGATCACTATTTTTGAACGTTATTCAAAGTGTTCTTGTGGCATGAAACCCTTCAAAATCAAGAAACTTTAAAAAAACAAAAACCCCAGGGCTGTAACTCTGCTGCAAAACCTGAAACTAGTTCAATTGAAACCAGTGGAGTGCTGTTACATCAATGATCTGGGTTATAAGACACTACATCCCCATGTAGTAACAAATACCAATTGCTCTAATAGTGCTATCCAAGGAATACAAGTATTACTGCCACAAATCTTCTCATTAGTATTATAGAATCATTCCAGTTGGAAGACATTCTCAAGATCATCGAGTCCATTCACAGTGTTATACATAAATAAATCTATCGCTGTTGAGATTTAAAAAGTATTTTCTGCTTATTTTTCTTTCCTCTCCCACCAAAGCCAATTTCCAACCAACCTTATTAGTCAAAAGAATCTTTAAAGTGAAAGACACAAAAAGACTTTTCATAGCAGACTGTAGCAATTACTACTACATGATCACAGAATCATTTCAGTTGGAAGAGACCCTCAATATCATCAAGTCCAACCATAACCTCACTCTGGCACTAAACCATGTCCCTAAGAACCTCATCTATATGTCTTTTAAACCTCTCCAGGGATGGTGACTGCACCACTTCCCTGGGCAGCCTGTTCCAATGCCCGACAACCCTTTCCATGAAGAAATGCTTCCTAATATTCAACTAAACCTCCCCTGGCACAACTTGAGNCTCCAGCACCTCGGTGTCTTCTTGTAGTGAGGGGCCCAAAACTGAACACAGAATTTGAGGTGCAGCCTCATCAGTACAGCAGCACAATCACTACCCCAGTCCTGCTGGCCACACTATTCCTGGTACAAGCCAGGATGCTGTTGGCCTTTTTGGCTACCTGGGCACACTGCTGGCTCATGTTCAGCCAACTGTTGACCAACACCCCCACATCCTTTTCCACCAGGCATCTTTCCAGCCATTCCTCCCCAGGCCTGTAGCGCTGCCTGGGGTTGTTGTGACTCAAGTGCAGGACCCAGCACTTGGCCTTGTTGAACCTCATACAACCAGCCTCAGCCCAACGATCCAACTGGTCCAGATCCCTCTGTATCATCATCTCTCAATCTGGAAAGGAGAACAGGATCCTCAGGAAAGGATGCCTATTCCCTGCAGTAGGCAGCTGTTGCTAGAACAGCTCACATGGCCTCTTTGTCTAGAGGGACCTCAGGGACATACAGCCCAGAACAGCTGAGAGATGGCCACTCTGGATGGCAACAGAGATTTTTGCACTTTTTTGCAGTGCAGTTATACAGGTGTTTCCTGCAAGCTATGAGACTGACACACTCAGCAGCCAGATTTCCCCTCCTTTCCCCTTTCCCCTCCCTTCCCTGCTTACTGAGATAGAAAAATCACACTGAGATTAGGAAGGCAATTAGCAAGAGCAGAGTAACTTCCCACACGCTGGGGTCTAGGATATGACCCAAGCTAGAAGCCTTTCCCTCCTATGGCTTTGCCTCTTTGTGGCAAAGGTCATGAAAAAAATCAGGTACAACAAGTCTCCTCCTTGCTGGGTAGACAGAAGATTGTAGGCAGAAAAGACAGAAAGACTCACACCTCTTTTGTACTGCTTCATTTTTCTTCTCTGTTTGCTGGACAAGAAATGTCTTGGGCCGCAGACTGCTCCTTGAGCAGAACACACCCCACTCACTTCAGGGTGAATTTGCACAAGAGACCGACCTTTCTAGATGCCAGACCCAGGGTAAAAGATTGCTGTCTCCCACAGCACATACCAAATGCATTTCCCTGGATGTTGCCTTCCTGAATGCACACAACACTGTGGACATTTTAGACAAATGTACAAACACCCTTAGTAAAACTTAAAATGATGTTTGGCATGCTCAATCTCCTCCAAGAAGAAGAAGAAAAACGAGAGAAATACACAAGTGATACTATTCATACTGTTTGCTGCACTACTGAGACCCCATGCTAATGGGGTATTATCAATATCCTACCAACACAATTTACAAATTAAATACATATCAAACAAAAAATGAAGTTGAATTAAGACACAAAGAGAAATCTCACTGATTAAAACATGAAATATTTATGATAAATGAAATTAGTCTGTGAACTTCTAAGAGAAAATTTGTCAATAAGACAAGGGAACACAATGTTGGTGAAACAAAAGTAATTCTCATTATTGATACTTAGTCAACCTTAAAAATGTTTTAATGAGTAGAAACCTTGGATTTGCCCTACCTTGCAGTAGGCTCATTTCTATCATGGTAAACATTTATTCGACCAACAAATCTGCAAGGGAAATAAATGAGTAGTTTAACAGCACTGCTAATTTGTGTATTCTTCTGTATATACATCCCAGTATTTCAGTTTTTTAAATGTCCATTACAAGGTCATCATTATCTCTATATATACATACACCACTCATACATATTTTAAAAGGAAATTGCTTGCACTTCTAAAATCTTTAAAAGGTATGTGAGAAGCATTTCATAGGAAGTATTTATTGCAGTGAGTGAACAACTTCCAATTAAACATGCTCTGATTATCCAGAAAGTAAACAACACAGAGATACATATGTATATATTTAAAACATGGAGATACAAAAAAACCAGACAGTAAGTCAATGTAAAGTTTGCATATAAAACCATAAATATTATAAAAATTATGAATAAATCTTCTAATTAGACAAGAATCTTAGAGAAGAAGATACCTGAGGCAACAGTGTGATTACCACCCTTTACAAAACTTCAAACCTACAACTGAGTTAAAACCAAACCAAACCAAAAGCATAAAGCTAATAAGCAATTTTTCCCCCTGAATATCTCTAAGTATATTTTATCTATATTTGGTGGGTCGACCCTGGAGAGCAACTGAGCACCCACTAGCCTCTTGTTCACTCCCCATCGCAGCAAGACAGGGGAGAGCATCAGAAGATTAGAAGTGAGGTGATGACAGTTTAATAAGGTAAAAAATCCAAGTAACGGAAAGGCAACCACCCACCACCTCCTACAAGCAGACTGATGCCCAGCCAGTTTCCAACCTCCCCCAAGTTTTACTGCTGAGCACAGTATTATTTGGCACAGAATAACACTCTGGTCAGCTGAAGTCAGCTGTCCTGGCTGTGTGAGCTCCCAGCCTCTTGCCCAGCCCCAGCCCACTCGCTGGGGGGCAGAATGAGAGACAGAGAAAAAGCCTTGATGCTGTGTAAGAACTGCTCAGCAGTAACTAAGACATCCCTGTGGTATCACCACTGTTTCAGTCACAAATCAAAAACACTACACCACGTGGGCTGCTATTAAGAAAACTAACCCCATTCCAGACAGACTCAGTATTTGCAATACTGCTGTCCCAGCAGGTAACCTCAAACCAGAAGGGATTAAGCTGGAGATCAGCATTCTGGATGGCAGAGGGAACTGTGGGGACCTGGGGGGTCTGTTACCATGGAAAGGAGCCTCTCAGGCTCAGAGGAGTGGCAGCCAGTCTGCTGAGAGAATTTACACCACAGCAGAGCCAGACCTAAAGCCACTGTGCAGTTTCTTATAATGCATCACGATATAAAATAACTTTGTGCCTTTGGAAAGAAAGATTCGCCACTGTGGTTTGTTGAGAGGCAAAGTGTCAATTAAAAATTAGCAGAGATAGAAGCTGTCTACCAATAAGTGTTCTCGTTATTCATATCTCAATAGCTGTCCCAGAAAATTCCACCATCTATAATGGTATGACCTTCAACTTAAAAATGTTCACTTCATGAGCCATGTATTTAAAAAATATCAAGCCATCCATGGATTTGGTTTGCTAAAGAATCTGTTCTCGTGCAGATTTCTAGACCAGTTCCTTGGTCACTGAGAAAGAAATAGCCCCACACCTCAGAAACAAGCAATGTTTTCTATGCATCTTCTGACAGTATTTACCCACAAAAGAGTGCATTTCAGTTTGTCCCCATTTTGTTTTCTGTGTATTATTTCAGCTGTTTTTACTGTAGCAGGAAGAAGTGTTTCCCAATACTACATTTTTTCTGTCTTTCACTATTAAAAAAGAAACCTCAAAAAGAGTTTTTTTTAAAGGGTTATCATTAAGTGTAGTGAAATTTTGTACGGTACTTCTGTAAAATATTGAGTATTGCATGAGTTTCAACATGGCTAAAATATTGTAGAGGTCTTTCTTCATGTTCTAGATGCTTAGTTTTTAAATGTCTCGCTAATAATTTGGCTTCATACTATCATTAGCTAATATCTCAAAGCACGTAAGTGGAGGCAAGGTTGATCGTTAATGATAAAATACATAAATTTGTATTTCAAATAGTCTTGGTAATTTCAATTCTTTTTGGCTGCCTTCTTGTCAGATCTGATTAAATTGGCATTGTTTTTACCTCAATGTGACTGACAGAAAGCTCGTACTGGGAGTAGAAGCACTTGCCGTTTTCCTGTTGTTCTCCTGTGCTTGCATTATCAGTAACTCCAACCTGCAGTTTCTTTGCAGGAATCTTTTTAAGCCACTTGACCATTTTGTGAGGGTTACTTTAGTTAGAACTAGGTAACATAATCTATAAATCCATCTAACCAGGCACAAACTGCAATATTTTGCAATACGCTGAAAGCAAAGGAACAAGTGAGGATGCCCCTGGCAACCTCTCCACATCCTCTCTTCCCCAGAGTACTCCTCCCAAACTGTATGTGACATGGGAGACACTGACATACAGACCGACAAAGGTGCCAGTGTCAAGAAATATACCTAATACTAGTAAAGCTTAATTATTTTTCTTTTTTTTTTTTTTTAAGATTAAAAAACTAAATAGAAATAAAAGTTCTAAAAGTTTCGTTATGCAACCCAATGGATTGTCTTGTGCACCCTCCTTTGGAGACTGGTGCCCTAGAGCAGACCAGTGAGCTACTTGCAGGAAAGCAGCTCAGAAGGAAGACCAACCTGACTTCAAGCTCACTCTGGGGCCCACCCTAACCAGCCAGATGCAGCCAGTATCTTTTCATTATGATACTCTTACAACTTATTGTTAGGGTACCTTATATAAAACAGGTAAGAAATATTTTCTTACTTATAAAGGTCAGGCTGAGGTTGTTCACATTCAATGGTAGCATGTAGTGCATCGATTTCTTGTTCATTGTGAAATGCCTTTGTATCTTGAACAGCATAGTAAGTCTGGAAAGATTAGAAAGGTGTAAATAAAATCAAAAAGTAAGGACAGATATACAAGACACTAACCTGCAAATATACTTCAGTTCAGCATAAAATAGGATTTACTGTCTTTTACGTAAGAGCTCACAGTTCAAACGAGATGCTGGTAATTGGGTATCTTAAATTATATGCAAGTACCACGCAGTGTGCTCACAAGTCAGGTCACGGTGAAAGCACTTAAGTAAAGAAAAAGTTTCTGCATTGTCTCTGTAATCTGCATGCCTATAATGGACACGGACAAAATCACAAATAAATATGTTTTTAAACTTTCCATAAAATAACAATACTTTTAAGAGATATGAAGTCAACTGGTGGAAATGTAAGTTACAGAAGTTAGTGTATCTGCTCACACATATAAGCATGAAGTCACATTATGATGTGTAAAATATTAAACGCAAACTTTGCCTTAAAAAAGAAAATTTAGAATATTTTATTACTTTATGACTGGATTCACCATCCAAACTAGCTGTTGTAACAAAACATGTTCCATCTCCTCTACTACTTGATAGAAATATTAAGTCACATGGGAATGTTTCATCTTCTTTTACCATCACAATATCTCCAACCTAAGGAAAAAACAAAACAAAATAAAATGTGTTTATCATTTATGTAGCAGCCTAAATTTCCAACTTCAAAACCGAAACCTAGGTTCAATCAAATATCTTGAAAAGTCATCAATGTTTATTTACACCACAATTTACCACAGGAGTCTGAAAAACTGAATTATACTTTAAGGAATGACTGAGACCTACTGTTTACTACCTTTACTCTCAGGATAACAATTTTGAACATACTGTCTTACTAAGTTTTGCAACATTATTTGAGAGATGGAAGATACTACCCTTGTTTTAAGATGAAGTAAAACTAAACATTGTTTCAAAAACAGCTGGAGCTTTGAGCTGCTCTCCTTGGCTCTTGATCATAAGCATCTTGCTCTGAATATTATAATTAGAAATAGCTGAAAGAGCTAAGAATTCAAAGGCTGCCAATTAAAACAGATACATTTTCAGCAGAATTTGTGACTAGGAGTCCATCCTATTTTTATCCATGTTTAAAGGTGAGTAAATTAATTTTTATTCACATAAACACAGGTAATATTTTACAGTGTGTTAAAGACTGTCACAGAACAGTCAAGCAAATATAAATTCAAAATATTACTGTAAATCACTCATTTGAGAAAAATAGCCTTTGATATATTTTTGGAGGTCATGATCTACAAAGGGATATTAACAAAATAAACAAACGGCAAAAATATACTACTTCTTAAGAATACAAAAGTTGCAATAAAAATCTCATCACAATACATAACTTTTGCAATTTTATATGTTGCTCAACATCTGTTCAATATACTTTTATGACATGATTGATTACTGTAAGATTCAGCTTAATTGTTGCTCTCATGATATACTTATAAAAGTAAATTCCAATATCCTTAGCAGTTGGCAGGAGTCAGTTAATTCTAGCTACGCAAAATAGTTTGATAACAATCAGCATTAATAACATGTAAAAATAAAATTGTGAACAGCTTAGGTAGGATTTACCAACGTACTGAAAAACTAAGGTGATGTTAATGAGTTTTAACTTCTTGTGGTTATGAAAAAGGCTTTTTTTTAACAGCAAGGAAAAATTGCAAGATTGTACATTCGGCATAGGAGAGTGCAAGTTGCTGAGCATACCTGTAACAACCAGGTATGAAAATCAACAGAAACTTAATCGGGCTTAAATACATCATTAATGTCCATAACCACAGAGGATCAAAAATGAAGACAAAAGACAAATCATGAGTGAAATTCCAAGTTAAAAAATGGAAAACAAAAGTAACAGCTATAAGAGGAGTTAACAAAGTAAAGATAAGGCAGAAATATATCTAGCTTCTAAAAATATTTTATTCAGAGGCATTCAAGTAAAAATTAGTATATTGTAGGTCTAATCTCCATTAAATGTAATAAATGGTACAACACCATTACGCTACATTTCTGAATAATTTGTTTTACAAGATATGTGAAGTAAAGCTCATCTCCTATGATCTGGTAAGTTATAGTTACTTACTCTTAATTTTCGGCTTTGCTTTCTAACCAGTTTACCATGTTGAATGAAATGTACAGGGCATTGGTTCATTGCACTGTCAGCTTTATGTCGAAGCCAATCTTCATAACCCTAGAAAACAGTGAAATGGAATGATGCAGTGATGCACATTTGGCTATAAAGACACAGAACAGCTCTAGTTTGCAACAAAAATTTTAAAAATCATCCTTGATCAAGATAAGGAAAAGAAGAAAATCTTCTCGCTAGAACAAATGAAATTGTGATACATGTCAGTAATACAGTCATGTTGGACATACATAAAAAAGACCATTCATGGTTACAATTAGTCAAAAAATTATATATTTTAATTAAGACATTTTGATAAATAGGGATGTTTACAATGTATAGAGCAATTTCTGGTATTTAAGTGATCATCTCTTGCTCATGCTCTATTGACACTTGAGTAAATGCCAAGTATTTATAGAAACAGTTTCTGAGAAGGTAGAAGTGTAGAAAATGCCTTTTAGAAGATTGAGACTCCATATTGAAAGATCATAAAGAGACAACATGACTGAAGGTAGTCATATTTCCTGATTGTCATGCAATTATGTCAAAATTTCAACTCTATATACAATGTATATAGTCCTGAAGAAATTTGTTACAAGAGACTTTGCAGAGTAACTTATTTCGATTGCTCAATTATCCTCTGAATTTGCGTTTTACACAAACAAAGTAAAAGACAGCAAATCTGCAACTTGCCATTCAAAAGGTCCTGCCATGGGATAAAGATTGGAGCTAACAAAGACACCAGTGGGTAAGAGATGGAAAATATTGCTTGTATTCCATGGCATTTTTACATCTCACTCTCTTGAGCACATTCGAAAACTCAATGTAGAACAAAGTATCACTACCTTGGATGCTCTCAGAGATAAAGTGGGAACTCTATGAGTCTTTAAAACTTTAGTGTAATACACTTCCAGGGGCTGGTACAGCTCAAGCAGGTCCCAAAATCTCTACCAGTTGTTGGGAGAAAGACTCAAGGGGATAGACTGAACTGCAATATGAGCCACAGCATGTCATAATCCAGGCTTTGATAGGCCACTACCAAACCACAGTGGGACTCTAAAGTGTAATATTTAAAATATTAAGAGTGAGAAAGCCACACCTAAAATACTATAATAGCTATTGTATGTATCACAACTTCTGCTGACTAGCAAGAGCTGAATTCTACTATAGAATATAATCAATTGTATAGTTAGCACTGCAAAGAAATGGAAACTACTTCTCACAGTTTCTTTGAAAACTCACAAAGGAAAAGCCTGCACCAAGCATAATGACTCTGAAGGTAATCAGTTATCCTATTAAGGGAGAAACAAAATTACCCTTTGTACTGGGTCCACCTGGGATGGAGTTAACTTTCTTCACAGCAGCCTGTTTGCTGCTGTGCTTTGTTCTTGGGGCTAAAACGGTGTCAGTTACATCGCAGTGTTTCGGCTACTGCTGAACGATGCTTGTACAGCATCAAGGTTTTCTCTCCAATCCCCATCCACACCAAAAAAAGGCCAGTAGTCTGGAGGTGGAGGGTGGGAGGGGACACTGCCTGGATAGCAGACCCTAAGCGACCAAGGGGATATTCCATACCATATGACATTGTGCTCAGCCAGAAAAGCTCAGGGAAGGCAGGCAGCAGAGGTTTGTTTGTGCTGATGGCATTTGTTCTCCTAAGCAAGCATTACATGTACTGAGGCACTGCTTTCCAAGGAAGTGGCTGGACATCTACCTGCAAATGGGATGTAGTGAACGAATTCCTTATTCTGCTTAGCTTGCGTGTGTAGCTGTTGTTTCCATAGAATCACAGAATGGTTGTGGTTGGAAGGGACCTCTGGAGATCATCCAGTCCAACCCACCTGCTAAAGCAGGTTCACCCAGAGCAGATCACACAGAAAGGTGTCCAGGTGGGTTTTGAATGTCTCCAGAGAAGGAGACTCCACAGCCTCTCTGGGCAGCCTGTTCCAGTGCTCTGGCACCCTCAGAGCAAAGAAGTTTCTCCTCATATTCAGGTGGAACCTCCTGTGCTTCAGTCTGTGCCCATTGCCCCTCATCCTGTCATTGGGCACCACTGAAAGGAGTCTGGTCCCATCCTCTTGACACCCACCCTTGGATCCATCCTTCCCCGTCTAAGTGTCACTAACATGACACATGAATCTTTTCACCTTCCCTCTGTTTTCTCCCCATCCCACAGGAGAGGGGAGTGAGCAAGTGGCTGCTGGCCACCGCACCCTCATTTTTACAGTTTTTAGTTTTTATAGTCATTGTTTCAAATATAATAGTCCATCATAGGTATGTAAGAAAGACAGACACCTCCCCCTTACAAGTTTTGAGCTAAAATGAGTACCAGTCTGGTCTAGAAACTTTCTTGATGTTCAGCTACTTCATGGATTTATTTTTTTTCCCAAAAGACAGAAATATGTTTTAAAGTATGACATGAGAGACCTTTCTTATGCCCACGGAAAGTCCCAACTCCTTTGAGTGGCCCAGCAACAGATGCTGAACATCAAGCTGCTTGCACACATTTTCCTTTCAGATTCACATCCTGTTCACTGAAATAAAGGAAAGAAATGGCTGGTGTCTGGATCAGAGATACAGTGAAGACTGAACCATGAGAGGGAACTCACTGTGCCACTGGGTTCTTACACTGATAGCTATCCCGCAGGAGCAATTATCATTAAATTGAACTGAAAGCAAAAAGCCAAACACATAACAGAACCTTTGTAAGACCATTATTTGCAACTACTACTTTAGCAGCTCAGATTTTTAGAAACTACTCTGTGTCTACAGTGAGATGGTACAGTGAATGCAAAAGAAGAGCATTGTAGGGCACTGAATGCAAAGTACTGCTTATAAACTTACTTGCTAGTTCAAATTTAGTAAAATTTTTGATGAATTAACTTTGCACTAGCAAGGTTTACATCCGATCAGGTATCCTGTGTCCTCCTGCAGCAGGCCTGGAACTCACAAAGTCAACAAATTCAGCTCTGGCTAAAGCAACAGAAGGGCAATGATGAGCTCATTCCTGATTCATTCCTGATCCAGACAAAATTTGTAATATCAGAAGCTCTGATAACACGTAGAAATGATTGCAATAGCCCCATATGAACTAAAATGTCCTACACTCATCTGAGATTCCACTAAGTTCAATAAGATCCCATCTACGTTTCATTGGTCATCTCAACTGTAGCACTGCAGCATTAGAGTAGCACATGAAAAATTACCTTTATCTTTTCCTATTGGTAGTAATAACTTGAAAGTGAAATGCTAAACCTGTGCAATTCCACAGCTGTATTATGCAATTCTATTCCAATAGAAGAAATTTCATCAGGAACTTTCACACTCAAAGATGTGGCAAGAACTGATTTCAAAAAAATACTTCAATTTCATGGATTTTCACATTAAAAATGAGAGAATACTATAATGTCTGTTCAATACTCATCTGTAGAAAGCACCTCAGCTATCATTATGAACTGTAGAGCACAATCAGCTTGAACCAAAGTATTTTTTTTATCTGTTCCTACTGTAAAGGGTAAGGAAATCCCAAAGGTAAGAGTGGATTTACCTTATAAGCTTTAGTAATTCTTATTAATTTTCAGTCATCATCAAAATACATAATAGGATGTGGACAGTTATTGAGAAACAAAAAAGAGTCAAAGTGTGCTAAGTAAACACAAGAATGTGATTCCTTGGAAAATAAGGACATCAAAATTACAAAATAACTTAGAAGATTGTGTTGAATTTGTGAGATATCATGTAGCAACCAAGTCTACTTAAACTACAGAAACAAAAATAAAATTACTTTGGCAAAGTTCATTGCAATCATTCTTTAGGCACTACCCTAAGACAGTCTAAAACAAAAAGGCAGGGTCAATTGAAATGCAAAACGAATTATAATGTTCTTTTTAGTTACAGTTTTGCTCACTAAACTACTCACCTGTTTGATAGCTGTTACAGTGATGACAAATAAAAGTGGAAGTCCACTTGTAACAGGACTAGTAGGTGTATCAATAATTAACTGCAACAGAAGATACAAAGATTTTCTGGTTATATTTTTGTTAGTGTAAGTGGTCAATTTTTCAAGACATTTCAAGCAATCTTTTCAGCAATATGTTACAAAGCACCAAGGAACTTTTTAATTAAAAAGAACAGTGCTTTAATGCAAACTTTGAAAAATAACCACATGCTATAATAAGATCCAATACTGTATTTAGATCACATGAACATTCAGATGTTAATGCCTAGTAAAAATATTTGCTTTCAAGAGTTTAAGTACTGGAAAGCTGCAGCTTTGGAAGCAACATTACTGAGCAGTGCTAGCAATCAGCACAGTGCTGTTTTCACATGTTACACAATTCTGCTGTTACACATGCAAGGAGTAAATCCTGAAATACCGAGCTGTGGCTTCTGCAATTCTATACAAAGAGGTCAACTCCAAGGAGGGAGGTCAGATAACAAAACTGCTCTGGGAATCTGCATAGCTTTTCTTTCTGCACAATCTGGTGCACTAAGTAATACAGCTTTTCACTTAGTAAGATTTTTATTGTTTAACACATTTAAGTGATAGTGAAAGGTTCAGAATGAAGACACCTACAAAGGAGCAAACTAGTTATCTGAAGTAATAATTACAAAAACTAATATTTATGTACCACCCTAAGCAAGTATTGTATAAGTATCTATATTCTGGTTTCTCTATGGGCTTTGACGACAGCACAGTTGGAAAATTTCTGCAAGGCATCATTCTGTTCTAAAAAAATATAATATTGAGCAAAACTAATAAAAGTTTATTGTTCACATAATTTGTAACAGTGGTTTTACTAATCTGGATATTTGTTTATTACAAAATAAAAAAAATGACACTCGTTCTTCTCATTTTTATCAAGAGATGTCTTGCCATCAAACAAGCAATGGTTACATTCACATTTACAACCTGGAAATGAAACAAAATTCCTTTTATCATGTCATGAATATAAAAGGCTATCCAAACTCAACCATTTACTTCCCCAGTCTTCAAAACCAGTGGATTTTTAAAGCTATCTCAACTCCTTGTTTTTTTCAGGAAGAGTCCAGAAATTTATTAAACAATGGGGGTAGCTTACCTGAACAAGGAAAATTATGAGAAAATAGAAGTTAGCTATTCTTCTGAATTGCTCAAACAAATTTTTCGGTACAAAGTTCCAAAATGTGTACTGAAAACAAATACACAGATTATCAGTGTCTGCGAGAGAAGTATTATTCACACTCTACGTTCTAAAATCAAACAAATTCATAATTTACAATTCAAGATTAAACAAAGAGTGGTAGTATTTCTATTGTTTCGTAACTTACTGAAATGGAATCTTAAATTGGCAACTGCATTCTTCAGATCATATCAATTGCCTCAGGATTTTCTGAACTGTAATAGTCTTGGTATTAGGACTGAAATAATTTGTGACTAGCAACAATACTCATTCAGAGATTTAATTATAGAACAGTTCAATTAAATCAAAGGATTTTTAAGACATCCTAGTCAATTCTAACACCACTTTTAATTCACTTCCATCTTGTATACATGATTTAAGGAGGCAGGCAGCACTCTGAGAATTAACTATACAATCACAGCAGGTTGACCAAATAAAAGTTGCCAGCCTCTCTTCCTTGGCTTGGACACAAGCATACTCCTCAAAATAAACTACAGCACTGAATAATAGTATGTGGCTGCATATTTCTCTACTGATCTTACAAATTGTTTAAAATGTAATAAAATGACATAAAAACAGTACATAAAAGTGCAAACAGAAAATGTAAAAACTTCAAAGGAAAAAAATCATATAAAAGTGAGAAAGGACCTTCTGTCCTCCACTCCCTTGCTCTGCCTTGCAGCGGTTTTCAAATATACTCTTTTTATACAGCTCATTCAGTAGGTCCAAAACAAATTGCAAGGAATGCTTATTGGAACACGTAAAAATGACAGCTAAAACTGTGTGAAAAGGTGTGAAAAATGGCTTGAGAAAAGTAACGTTTTATCATCTTATTATCCAAATTATCATTTGACACATAATAAAATGACAACTCCAACGTAACTTTGATTTCAAAGGAGACAGGCTAAGAAGCTTCTCCTAATTATTTGCTCTGCTACAAATGTGCCTTGTCTCTTCTTGGCAGATTGCACTGATACTTGCTGATATGCAAATTATGCCATGAGTTACACATCTTCTGAGTTTGGTCCCGAAAGCAAAGACAGACAGAGCTTTAGAAAGAAAATACCTCTGTTCCCCCAGTCTTGGCAGCGGAAGGATCCCCAAGAAGCACGCCTTGGTTCACAGAACCATAGAATCATAGAATGTCCTGAGTTGGAAGGGACCCACAACGACCATTGAGTCCAACTCCTGTCCCTGCATGTGACAACCCCACAGTTCACACCATGTGTCTGAGGGCACTGTCCAGTCTCTTCTTGAACACTGTCAGGCTTGGGGCCGTGACACCTCCCTGGGGAGCCTGTTCCAGTGTCCACCACCCTCTGGGGGAAGAACCTTTTCCTAATGTCCAACCTAAACCTCCCCTGGCACATCTTCCTGCCATTCCCTTGGGTTCTGTCATTGGTTGCTAGAGGGAAGAGTCATGGTTATACATGAAACCTTTACTATGCAGAGTCATCCTTTTACTTGTTTGGAGTTAAAGCCTGGGCACGTGCAGGACATAGGAATGAAATGTTCTTTTCCTATCACGTGCCGAAAATCAGTATCTATTCTAAATACGCCCTAGGTTAACACGTATCTTGCTTAATAGTCACTTCAATATTACATGACCTGTGAGCAACCCAGAGCTCAGGCAGGCACACATGCAAGAGCTGGAAAGTCAAGGGCTCTCCTCTTGCAATCAGAGTACTTTCCAGCAGCCTGCAATGCCGCCTGCACTGCCCACTGCCCAGCTACTTACCGTGGAATTTCAAAACAGAACCAGTTAGACTTGATTCTTTTTCGTTGCACAACAGTCCAAATAATTCACATCTACTGTTGTGATTTGTGACAATATAGATTTTATTCTATGATAACTTTTTAAATTTTCATTGTTAACTTTGATTATCACGCAAATTATCTCTGTTTTCTAATCTCATGCATTTATTTATTTAAGAATGCCTGCCTGCTGAGAAGGAAAAATGAATAAAGGTTTCAGCGAAAAACTTTTGTTTATTTTTTCTGTTTAGCTTTTCTGGCAGAACAAGTGTTTTTTCCATGTTAAAAAGGTTTTCTCGACTGTTTAAGTTTGATGATTATACAAGCTCCCCAAATGACAATTCATAAAATAAAAATATAATCTCTTAAGTAATAACTTCCTATTTAAGTCTCCTAGAGGGTTAATTGACTCAAAGTGTAGTGACAGCACATTGTTGTCAGACTAGATATTTATAACGCCTGACTGAGGGAGTCACGTACATGAGTTAAACAACAATCTATAAAAAGACTGAATGTTCCCCTTCACCCTCAGTGTCTGATCCTCCCCATATTCCAGCATCAGCCGACTGCTTTGCCTCTCAAGCAGTGAGTGGTCTCTCCTGCATCTCCACCTGCGGTCAGCAACTCTCTTACCTGAATATACGTGAATAGCCTGGGAGCAGATCACTGGTATGGTCTGAGAGGTGTTACTTAAAATGGATGCTTCTTTAACACAGAGAACTTCCAAAACCTTTGTTTTCAACCCATCTGAATGAATGTTAGCACTTTATTACAGTGGGTTTCAGACATAAGTTCTGCCTATTCTTCTTTAAAGGAGAAGTAACAATTTTTGAAGGAGTTTAGGCAAGAAAGACAGACCACTAAGATGTCTAGACAGGCCTCCCCCTGCCCCAGCCATCAGTAGCTCAAAACAGTATCTACAAATGGATGATTAATGTTTAACCACCGTAAGCACCCCCAGGAGAAACAACAGAGTGGCTGTCACTCAGAACAAGATTTATCTCATGACTGCATTCAAGGCAGTTTCTCTACTCTACTTAGGCAGGAACAAAGTAAAATCTTTGAAGACATTAAAAATAGAGATATTAAATGCATCAATTACTGTGCCCAGACAGACAGTTAATACCATCTCTCTTCTTTGGATAAGCTCTAGTTATGCTCTTTGTAAACTCTGAAAAGCCGTTTATATATATTTAACTACTTTTTTTCACTATAACTCACTTGAAGGCAATAAGGCTATCCAAACGGTTACACACTTGAAGATTTTAAGCTGAGGAAGGCTTAACTCATCTTTATCAACTGCTGCAGAAGACGCAGAGGCCAGCGCACAGAGATGCCGTCTGCATACAGGAGGTAACACATCAGCCAGCAAGTTGTAGAGTTACATATGCATCCAAGAGATGAACATATTGTGGCAACAGATGCATCTGATGCACCGTGCAAGGAACTGTAAAATCAGTCTGTCTAAAGTCAAAACAGTATAATTCACAAAGATTTGCTTCCCATTTATAATCCTAACACCAACTGCAGTGCTGGTGTGTTTCTGTAATCATGTGCTTCGACTACTTATGAGCACCTCCCCAGTATTCCCACTCATGCCCCTGCTCCACCTCACCAATTCCTGCATCTTCTTTGCTAGAGCCAGTCTCATGAACTCGAAAATATAAAATAGGGTCTCTTTAACAATGGCTTAATTTTTTTAAATGCTGTATTTCGACCTTTTCATTTGATATGTGCACTTCAGAATTCTGGCTCACATTCCAGGCTTCTCTTTCCAGTCTAAGAGGCAAATACTTCTCAACTAAAAGGAAAGTTTAAGTAAACACTTGATATCAAAAGCTGGAGCTGTAAGAAAAAAAGTATTCCTCATTGAATTACTGAGTTTTGTCAGCTCCTCAGTTTCTTACAGCTCATTTGCTTTAAATAGTTACTTTGCTTCTAACCTGCTCTAATTTCACTCCTTTCCCTCAACCTTTTCCACTGTTTCTCATAAATGCTTAAAACTATTCTGACAAAAATATCTACTACATTGCTTCAGCCCTGGCTTATAGACATCTTGCTATGCTGTTTCTCATGCCTCTGCAAAGCAGAATCCATCTTGAGGATAACAAATTTGGGGAAGAACAAATAAAAGCTGAACAATAATCTTGCAGTCACTTCTTTGAAGTTGTCTTTCTTTTAACAGATGAAGACACATACACAAAACTTGAACATGTCCACAGTGACTTCAGTGTTTTAATATACAGATTTTTATAGTACCTGTCAATTACCAAGAGACAATACATTCCTCAAGCTGCCAGCTTAGCAACAGGACTCTATGTGCGTGTACATAACATTTTATATATAGTAATACCTGGTATATTATTATGCTATTAAAACAAAGTATGATATTTATCATATACATAGTTATCCTCCTTCAACGCAATGGCTGAAAAAGGTCTGATCAAAAGTTTGACAATTTCTTTAAAATTAGATTCATAAAAATTCTTTTGAAATACAATTTGTCTAACTTCTTTAGAGAACTGGCAGAGAAAAATATAGTAAAGGGTGTGAAAAAAAGTAAATAATAAGCTGAAATCCTAATAACTGAGTTGAGAGTCTGGCTTATCTATCTCAAGTGACTTGTTTCTAACCATGTAGGAAGTTTGTAGCAGAACTGATGTATGTTCTTTGATGTATTTAAATCAGTGTCAACCGTTTAACTTCTTCAAGCAAAAAACTTCAGACTTCTGTGCTTATATATGACTCATTAAAATTGGAATAGAAATACCCATAAAATTTTGAAAAGCATTTTGCAACGTTTAGGAGAATTTGGAATGAATGTAGAAATGCACAGTTAACTATACTTTAATCAAAGAATTAATATGAGTCCCACCTGCATAGTGTTTATAGAGAGAGAGACCCCTCTCTCATAGAGAGACCCCTTTTTCTCTACGCCACATGATGCAGGGTGGTTCACATCACAGGGATCATTATAAGCTCTGTTGCCTGTAGGGCTTTTGCACGGGAATAAAACCCAACTGTGCACTCAAGAGTGCCAAAATGAAACTGATTTGGAGAAGTTAGCACAAATGGTGCCTACACACGTGAACAAACAAGCACACATTTTGTCATAGATTTCCTTAAAAACAGTTGCTGGCAAAACAGGATTTCTACTACAAGCAGAAGTGTATCTTTAGTAGTCCTTCTCCAGCAACTTTCAGTCTCATTCAACAGGGGCTGTATCTCCAGGAACTCTTTGACAAAGTCATCCACCTACATCTGGAAGACTATCTAATTACAATTAAAAAACAAAACAAACAAAAAAAAGCACCCCCCCCCCACACACACAAAAAAGCCCAAACAAACAACAACAAAAAACCCAGACAAAAACCACACCAAACAAAAACACCACACACACACACACACACACACACACACACACACACAAAACTAACAAACAAAACCAACCAACCAAACGAAAACACTTACAAGCAAGGAGGGCTGACAAAAGACAGAATTCACAGAAAGCATCAAGAAAATAGAAGAAACAGTGTAATAGAGTGTGTGCAAGAGTGAGCGAGCTTCACTTTCTCATCAGTAAAGCGAGAAGAATACCTGTCCACCCTGGTGTTGAGTTTAGACCTGCTTGCTTCCCTTTCTTACAGTTCTCTCCTGCTGAATGCAGACATGAAAAACTTGACCTAAAAGCTGTGTTGGGGGCAGCACCAGCAGAGAATCAAAGATCACTAATAATCCTGGGCCCAGTCAGGGGCAGGGTAGATGGCTTCTCCTGGGAACACAAGGGAGGTTGCAGGGAGCCTTTGCCCTTGAAACCCCACCCCGAGCAGGATCATCAAGAGCCAACAGCAATTCCCTGCTCTCTCCAGGCACTGGCAGCCATGCACAGAAGGAAATTGTATTATCGTGCCTGCAAGGAGAATCGCACGCTCATGCATTCCCACCCCATCACAGGTATTGCTGTCCCTGAGCTGGCACCAGACAGAGTCCAGCCGATTCAGAAGCATCTGAGATTGACTGCCGATCAAGTCCATGTACTCTTCATTGCTTATAGCTCTTGCCCCTCTGGCCTGGCTAGGCAAAAATTACTATTTAAGACTTGGAGAATCAGATCTGATCTTCTGCTTCAGCCAGTACGGTTGCAAGTCAGGGGATCACCTGGCACAAGCTGAGAGCTCTGTGTTACAGCTGCTTTTAGAGCAGATGACTATGTCCACACTAAGAGGCACACACAGCATTGCCTGCATTTGTACCTGTCCCATGTGTATTTGTGTCTACGCATCCTCTCTGCCCCCACATGGCACGCTACACATAAATATTTATCAGTTTCACAAACACATGACCATGCTGATTCCCGCTGTGGGCTTCGGATGCTTTTTTGACTTTCAAATGTCATTGCTTAGGGCTGTGTTTGAACTCTTCATCTTGAAACAGCTGTGTCACGGCCCTAGAGAGGACAGACAAATCCTCCCACTTATGAAGCATCACACTGGAGAGGTGTGGGACAGTCTAGGTACCCCCTGGGTCCCAAGTGGCTCATCTTGGTGGAGGTATTTTAATATTTCCTTAGGCTTCAGTATTAACATATCTTTTACATGCAGAAACAAAATGAGAAATCAGAGCCCCCCCAGTGTTTGTGGTTTTATAATGACACTAGGAGTGAGTGCTGCAGGCAAGAGGTCTAGTGCAAGGGCATGAATTTCTGCTGGAAGAAAAGAACATTTCAACAATATGCACTGAAACGTGTCAGAATTACTTAACTTTATTTAACTATTAGTCACTGCGATTGAGATGACTCACAATTAATCAGATTAGCACTGAAGGTAGCTAAGGTTTCCCTTGCAATTTATAAGATTTTCAACATGCAGCATTATAGTTTCAGGCCATTCTCGTACAAAACAATGTTTGGATCAGTATTTGATTAGAAATCCCAAGGAAACAGGCAGACAACAGAAGACAGTTATAATACGTGAGACAAAATTGGGAGCATTTCTGGTCCTTGAATACAGTTGTACAGTACTTCAAAGCAGGAATTAATAATAGTACTGTTTTCCCATCTAAGTTCACCTTATTGCTTCTTTATAGGAATAACAGGAAATGAAGCTGTGCTTTTTATCATTTCATATCATAAATTAATTCTAATGAAATCTCTTTACGGCAAATTCTTCAAGTAATGGTTCTGCATCCACTGTAGATTCACTCTCGCATTTCACTTAAGAGTCATATCCCACTACTCTTCAGTATTACCTGGGAGCTTACGCCCCACTGCTTCCAGTTACCTTAGTGGTTTTTGTAGCTGTAAACATTTCTCTTTATGAAACTATGACAGTAAAAGTTTGCAGCTAGACAGGATCATCAAGGCAAAATACTATGTATTGATTACCCACAGACTGAAAAGAATAAGAGACTCCGGAAGTCTCTCTAACCCTGCTTTCTCTACAGGTGGTATGGAAAAAACAATCAGTCCTCCTGCAGAATGTTCCTGGGGTTTTTAAGCTTGTCAGCTGTCTCTGACACACCGGGAAGTCTCTGATCTAGCATTCAACAGGTCATTCTTATCCTGGCATCTCTGAAATTTTTATTTCTTTCTTGTGATTCATTCTTTAGGTTGTCTGTCAAAAGTAGTAAGCAGCTATAATTAAACATGTTCTTACAGAACTCCATATTGTTCCCTCAAAAAATATTTTGTTTTCTATACAACTTTCCCCTCTGTTCAAGACAAACGTACACATCCAATTAGTCTTCAGTTCATTGATTCAGCTAGAACAGGAGATGCAAATCCATACTTCTTTTGAATTAGATCTTTGAAGCACAGTAGTTCTATAAAGATATCAGATCAATGCCAGGACAAGGATTTTGCACGTTAGAAATTATTAGCAAATTAATAAAGAACTAAAACCATCATTACACCACCGAAGAAGCCCATAGCTTGCCTATAACAATGAATGCTGTGTGAATTTCTCCATCTTAAAAATACTGCAGCTGGTTTGGGAAAAGGTACAGACCAGTCTGAGCAAAGGTATGAACCATCTTCCACATAAGCAATAATTGAACAGGCTGAGGTTATTCAGCCTGGAAAGGAATATGGTAGAAGATCACTAACAGAATCAAGAAGATAAACAGGGGATAACAGTTGTTCTCAGATTCAAGAACTTGGAAAATGAACTGAAATTAACAAGTATCAGTTTCAAAATGAAGGTTCATAATTTCTTTTGGCAAACATTTCTACCGTTTAAATGTGCCTTAACTATGCATTCTGAAAATTTACATGGGTTCAAAAGTATTAAAGAAATTCAGAGAGGAGATATACCATTAAAGACTTATTAAATACAAAACCATCACTTTTGCCTTGACTAAGTTACAGATCAGCAAATACTAAGAGAGTATTTGGGGGAAGTATCATTCTATGCTGACTTGTTCTTGCATTCTCTCCCAGGCATCTACTGCTGGTGACAACATCCTGTGCCAGACGGAAATTCTCAGCTGGTCAGGCACATCCATGTACAACTACACACGTACGGGCACTGTTTCTCATACTGATTTGGATACTCCTGGCACAAAAATATGAAGCTTGGACCTTAAAGAAGTTTCATATTAAAAAGTTATTTTGTAATTTATCAGTCTTCAAAAAATTAAATTCTTTTGTTACCCTGTTTCACAAGAAGGAAAAAATTGGTTTCCCACCAACTTCTGTTAACTGCTACTGCTGTCTAACTTACTTTCCTTTCGACATAGCAGCTATATTAATCAGTAAATAATTTCAAAATGTGAATAAGTTTTAAAGAAAAAAAGCAAGCAACCTGCCAACTCAATTACTTTTTCTTTCTTCCCATTTGAAACACCAAGATTTTCTACCAGCTGATATTTTGCCATGCTGCATCACTGTCATATGATAAATTCAATCAAGGGCACACAACAGCTACTTTAAAGGCTAACACCCTAGGCAGCTGAAGTAGCTAAAAGTTAGATCAACATAAGGATCCACCTTACAAAGGTCACTGCCTCTAGAACATAAGCGAACTGCATTCACAATCCAGAAGACATAAATTTTTGCCTTTCATTATTTCAAAACAGCCTTTTCATAATGCCTTGTTAAAATCATAATTGAATTAACACTTCAAATCAAAAGAACATTTTTGTCTGGCCAAAGTCTGTCTAGATATCATTTTTCACAACCAGGAATATGTCATTAAGCAGACAGAGCATTAACCACATTCCACAGTGACACTGCAATATAGGAGAAATATCCCTCTGTACCCGAACCAAATTATTATCTTGCTGACACTGGGAAACTGCTGGTGAAGCACAGTGAAGTTTACCTTTGGAAGGAAATAATATGAACCTCAAACTTGCTTAGTTATTTCAAGCTGCTGTCTTGTCTTCAGGGCTTTATGACAGAACATTTGTTAGCATAGCACCATACAGACAGTCTAACTGATGAAGTCTCCTCATGGTTTTAAACTACCCTTTTTAGAAAATCAGTTTGTTATAAATGGTAAAATCTGTACTTGGAAGTTCAGAGCTCCTCATCCTTGAAGAGCAATCACATACTTTCTTATATAAGCATTAAAGACCTACATAAAGCACAGCTGAAAGTTACTGTCTGTCTTACTGATAAAAGACAGAGGAAATATCCTTCATGGCTGAGGTAACATTGTACAGTGTGCTTGAGTGCAAGCATCTTTATTTTACTCTAACAATTATGGATTTCCCATCTTAATTTTGTACGTTTGATCATTTTTCAGGAAGCTCACGTCTGTGTTTCCTAAGCTATGGTAGGTGCCCCTCTAAAGTGTTCATAAGGGAGCAAGTGACAAGGACAGACTGAAAGGTTAAAAGCTCACAGAACCCAAATGAAAGTAAGTCACGATGGTGCTTTAACCAGGCTGTCTGGGCTGGAGCAGGTGAGTATTTAATAGAGTTTACTTGAAAGGCACAGTAAAGGCAAGACAGTGCAGCAAGCTTTCTTATGAAGACAACTGCCATGAAAACTGAGCTTTCAGCAGTCTAAAGAATTGCTCAGGATTATAAAGCATTTTATAAAGCATTTATGTGAACTCTGTTCCCTCCTGGAATATCATGACTGTATTTACTTTCACAAAGACTACTTAAATTTTATTTTAAGTGTAAGAAGATTCATCAATAAAAAGAAAATACGAGAAACATTGTATGTATAAAAATTATTTCCACTAATAATCTTTTGTTTATGTAAAACTGCTTGCAGATACAGTTCATAACTAAACAGTTCAACATGGAAAACATTTAACTGAATATCATTTCTATCCAAGTAAAAGCTACAGTAACGTCTTTTTCCTGAACTAGTTAAAATCATACATATTTACTAACTGCTAGCAGGGATCCTCAGCTCAGTCCAGGTTCAAGTCATACTTTAAAATCTCACTCTGCAAAGTATGGTAACTTGAAACTTCCAGTAATTTCATCATCACAAAAAGATGTCGAAGACCTTGCTGAATTGAGTAAGATGTTTTTTTTCCCAAAAAGTATCAGAAGTAACTTCTATGGCTTTACTTACATATATCCCAGATGAGATGTACAAGATAGAAAAATAAGAGTGTCACAAGACTATAAAGATTTGCATAAAATAATCCAAAAGGCAGTACAAGTTACTGTGTAGACCACATGATTTCCCACTCTACTCTTTTGACTGTATTTCATCTGCATTATTTACTGCATTACCTTTTGAACATTCTATCTAATTAAAGATGCCTAGTTGGTGTGCTGCTAGTTATTATACTGTCTTGGAATGAAATACAGAAAGAAGGTAGTAAAAATAGTAGTGAAGGAAGGTAGTAAAATACAAAATTTCACATAAGAAATGAAACACAGTTTGAGAATAGTGTGGGTTTCATTACAGCTTTGCCATTATATTAATGGATGGCAAGTGTTCAGATCCACGAAGGTAAGCACTCAGTTCCTTGAGATAACACTACTACTAAGGTTCCTAAAATGAGTCTGTGGATCTGAGCCACTGTTCAAAAAGAGCTTTTCCCAGTAGAGAAGCTATTCTTCTGAAATCATTATTTCCTAAGTGCTTGAAGGTGCCTGCTCATGAAGATTAAAATCTAAGCACATTAAAAACTTGAAGTTCCTGAGATGTTAGCCATACAATAAGCTGCAAATGTTCAGTTTTCCATGCTGTTGCAATACAAACCTGTGGCTAAAGCAAACCAGTCAGTCTAAATAGGTGGAGAGTACCAACAACCCAGCTGCCCACAGAAAGCTGCTGAAGCTTACGGAAAAGATTTACTACTTAAAGTGAGAGACAACTAGAAGGTTTTTAAAGGGCAGAAATGTATCACAATACCAAGAACTTAAGGATGATTCACGTATACGTGTACAATAGGGAATATTATTTCTGTGAGGTTCTGTCAATATGGCCTTTCAAAAGGAATGGCACTGTTATTGTGGAGACAGCTTATATATTGTTGAGCACTTACATTTATCATACTGTTTCTAGTACTTTGAGGTATTGCTTTAGATTACAAAGGATGCGGTCTTCCCTTGGGAAGATTTTTCTTTACTCTGGGGTTGTCCCAAATGAAAATTGCTTTCTTGCTACTTTGTACAAAAGCACCAGATCACTCTAAGGCTTTACTATGTATTATAGTAAACGGTGGTGAAGTCATTCTATTCCTGTTCATGTTAGATGCAATTTGTAAATTAGTTTTCATGGAAGAAACTTGAAATATCTTTGTTCCACCTTTGCCAGTCACAGTAAAGGAAAAATACATAGGAAAAATAGGAAGAAAATTTCGAAGGAAATAAATGAACACACAAAGAATAACTTGTGCTGATTTATGTAAATGAATGAAAGAAAATACTACTACCTTTGATGAGACTATTCGATTATCTGGAAATCTCTGTGGAATGTATGCTTCAGCGCCTGGTGGTGGTTCACGATGCCCAACATAAATAGTCCGACTGTCCACCCAATTCTCTTCTCCAGCACACTGTGGGGGAAAAACAGTCATCATATCAGTTCACTCAGTATTTCTGCAGCGAGATGAGTCACACACTGAATTAACTAATCATGTGTCTGATCATCAACATGTACATAGCCATCAGTGTGTTACCCCTCACACTTCTCTGTATAATCTTAAGACTACTAAAACACATAAAATCGTCAAAACTCTGCCTTAATTGCACTGCTCCTTCCCTTAAGGCAATAAAAGGGAATCCACGAAAATGACTATTCTGACTTTTTAGTTTTATAATTGAAAAAAGAAGAATGGCTTAAGATTTTCTCAGTCAAATTAGACATTTCATAAGTGTTTATGTGGTTACTACTCATTTTACCACTGATAAAAATAAGTGGTAATTAAAATGTGTTTATATATGACAAGTATACCTCTTTTTTAAGACTAGACAGCCATAACTTGGTATTTTATTTGCAGCAATGTGAAACTCTGCTCTCTGAAATACTAGTAATAATGATATCCCCAGACATGAACAAGCTTAGGGACTCTCTGACTGCCAGGAAAAGACCTCAGCTTGTCAACTCAGATCCCTTGCTCTTTAATGAAAGCTGTGTCTGCAAGCAGAAAAACGTAGGTGAGCCAAAGTAAAATCTTCATAGATTCACATCATGAAACCGCACCACACCTACAGCTAGTCAAAAATTAGCACTTCCTTCAACTCACTGAAAAAAAAAAAAAGAAAAAGAAAATAAAAGGTACAAACCACTGTAGCAAAATTTTATATAAAACCAAAATGAACAGCTTTTTTTTTTTAAATTAGAGGTTTTTTTAGGGACTTGGATTACAAAATGTTCATCCCTTAGTCAACAGTCTTACTAATCCCCGTCTACCATATTGCTCAAATACATATAACATTCCTAATATTTAGTCCTGTGTAGAGAAGCCCAGGCATCAGCTCTTATAACATCAGTAGGTCAAGTCTGGAGTAATTTCAATATTCAAATAAGTAATCAATTTAGACTCAAAACCTCTGCTTTATGTTGTAATGATGCATTTACACCTACTTCCATTAAGTATATTACAGGGAAGCTCCTCTTCTGCATCTTCAACAGCTACATCTACTTAGTGTATTAAATATGTCCTGCAGGCGCTCTTGGGCTCTGGTGCTTGATTATTTGTCTCTAAGGGTGAACTGTCAGGCTGCTACTTAGCAAACCAGCACCAAACTAATACCAGAAGCAGTTTGGTAGTTAACACAGCCAAAGCATCACTCCTCAAAGCAACTGGATGTTCCCGTGCAGTTCTTGACAATGAGCTTAATCATACAGACACAGTATCTTATTTTCTAGCTAGTCTTGCTGTCAGTAGTTCTGGGCCCATTTACTTTACAAATACAGATATGGCTAATAAGTCTAAAATAAAATCTAGTTCTCAAACTTAAAAATATTCACCCTAACATTTCTATCATTGGTTCATTTCTACATGAATATTACACTGCCTTAAGCGTAACACATAAGTAAAAAACAAACTTCCAACATAAAATACTATTGAAATATACATTTAAAATCTTGCAATACTCTGAAAACCTGTAACAGTTAAGCTTATAGAACGATTATCTAGACGATGTGCATGACTTTCTTGGGGGCGGGGGCGAACATAAAAAATATAGAAAAAAGCTGATTGAACTCAGGCTATTAACCACAGAATAGCTGAGTAGCCATGAAGTAAAAAGTAAAGTTAAATAAGAGGCTTAAAGAAAAGCAATTTATGCTGTCCCAGACATTTACACTAGAACTAGTTACAAAGGACTCTAAATCATTGCTAATTCTTGCACATTACAGAATAATGAAGGCATTATGTTCATAAGCTACTGAAGGCCTAAATTACAAAACTAGGCAAAAAACTAAAAGTAAACCCAAAGGTTTTCTTAGCCATTTTAATATGTTATTCAATATTCAATAATTTGGAAGAGTCACTTAAATATTATATGAAGACAAGCTACTTATAAAGGAAGTAAAAGTAACAGCCATTCAAAAGACACACCAAAGGCCTAGTCATAGCTTATGCTAAACTCCATAACTATTCCTGACTCAGTGGAGTACACATACATTTCTCACATGTCAGATCCAATTGGGATGTGGGTTAGTTTAAAAATTACACTGATTTTCCAGCCAGACAACTCCTCCTGTATCACTGACTAGACTTGTCACAACTCAGAAAGCAAACTACCATTCAGTCCACTTCTGACTGCCAGGTTGGATTCTATCAGCAAGCCAGAATATTTTGGAAGGAGGTAAAGCAATGAAAGTGTTTCCATGTTCCACCTTCCTTCTATGCCAAGAACAAAATGTGGTATCTTTTATCATTTTACTGGAACACAATATATTTTACCTTGTCAGTGCACCTGAATGAATGTCCAATGCACATAAATGATTTAATGACACTTGCGCCAAATAGTACTAGAACTGCAAGAAATGTGTGACGTATTTCTGAGAAGCAGATTAAATTGTACTATGTATATTATTTTTTCATTGGGAAGGACATTCCAGACATAGAAGCAATGTGAAGATTACTCTTGAAACAGTCACGTGTCTTAGTTCAGAGACAACTGCATAAAGGGCTAATGGGAATTCAACACAGGAATCTTTGAACATCAAGCAGAAATGCCTCCTTCCCTTTTCTTCTCCTTCCCTCTCCTTCTCCTTCCCTCTACACAGGCCCAGTCTGACAATTTATCTCTTATATTTATTATGAACCAATCTAAGACAGCTTGACAACAATATTATTAGTTCAAAAAGGCATTTTTTTTAAAACTTCATAGTATAAACTGGTCTTTATCATGACTCAGTCTGTGAAATTACCTGTCAAGCTAGGACATACAAAAGACAGAGCTCTAAACAGCATTCTCCTGTATTACTACCACTTTTTAAAGGTCTGATGGCTCTGGCGTATTGTGCTACCACTAAGTAAACCAACTCAATGTCACAGCCTGGAATTTGTTTCCCTAAAGAAAGACTCTTTAAAATTTACTTTATGCATGGATATAAAAATCAAAACAATCTCTTCTGCTACCTTAACTGGATCAAGTTTTATCGTGAACTGATAAATTCACCACAAAGGTACAAAACCATATTTAACTTAACTATCAGCTAGCACATAAATTTATTTTATTTTTCAATATGTTAATAAAGAATAGAAAATAAATGCACTTTACTAACCCAATTAAACAACTTCAAAACCCCAAAACATTCACAGCCCAAGTGTAAAAATTTAGCAGGGAAGAGTAAGGTTATGGTTTTCAGTGAGGTTAAGGTGCAATGCAAAAAGTAGCATGCCTTATTCAGTATGACCACAATGAAACTCACTTGCATGAAGTAGAAAAATCATAGAATCATAGAGGGGTTTGGGTTGGAAGGTTCAAAGGCCATCTAGTTCAGCCCCCCTGCAATGATGCTTTTTGGAAAACTGCATCGCAAATCAGGATGCATGCCACTTAGAGAAATCAAAACACACCAACTGAATGTCTGGGAATGCTAACCTACAAAGCCAAACACGTTGACCCAACAACTCTTTTCATGTTCAGGTATTGTGCAAGAGATTATTTACAGAATAACATCAGGGTAACTGAAAAAAAAGCAATCTGATGCTGCTGCCAGAAGAGTGAACTATATTCACTTTTTTTTTTTAAGTTCTATTACTTAAGCCCATTAAGGATATGTCCAAGAAACCATAAATAAACCTTAGCATTATCTGCTTCTATTTATAGTGTAAAGCTCAATGTACTGAGACCTAGTTTCATTGGCACATCAATGAAGAAGCATTACTTAGCTTTCACTCTTTCACGCAGGGTCAGCAATACAGAAAGCAAAGACCAGCAAAAGACTAGGTCATCTTTACGTAACACTAAATAGTCTGTTAACAGGATTATACCTTAATGCGCGTATGAGTTCGAATATTCATGCGGCTTACTTTTCTGATTAAACAGAAAAAAAAAATATCAAACTGAAACTAGCCTGAGATTCACCTTCATACTACTCTGCTAATTTTTAACTATATTTAATTTAAATAAAAATATTAAATAAAAATCTGAAAAGATAAGGGGGTTAGTATTCAACAGGTGACAGCAAAAGAATGACAGAAAGATGCTAGCGGTAGCTCATGGAAAAGAAACTGATCTTGAAAGATTCCAAGTCTTTCCAAGTTTTTTTACCAAAGAGATTTGACTTACAGTTTGGAAATTAATGGAAACACTGAACGACATTTCCTGACTTACCACTTGAACTAATAATTTGGGCATAGTTAGTAGCAACAATCTTCAGCTAAAAATTATATTGTCTCTCCAAATAATGTAAACACAAGGACTACTAAAATATGTTAATATGCATTAAGTACAGCTGAAAACTCAGCTAAAATCTGCCCTGGCCAAGCTGTAAGTACATTTTGTTGAACAATACTCTCTCCTACATTTTTCTAAGTGTTTTTTCAGAAAGAGTCATAAACGGACAGTACACTCTAATCAAAGATAGACAGCAACGAATTCTCAGTGACAGCTATAGACTTGTTCGCCCAGGCTGTAATTCACATCCTTTCACACAGAAATATTTTACACTCATAGAGGCAGGCTTTGACAACAGCCTGGTGTTTCAACAAAACACTACTATTTGATGTCATTAAAGCAGTTAGCACCGTTGCTAAAATCGCACACTGATCACACAGCTGCTCAGTCACTTTGGAGGCTCAGGGTAACAGACACTGAGAAGCTATTATCACTCAAAATCTGCAGGAAGAACTAATGGCGCACAGTGAGAAAAAGCTTTCACATGTAGAATATTTTGCTCATATCTAATTGGATACGTAACAACAGCTCTGCACTTAAAAATGCCCTCAGTTTCTAATTTTTCATTCAGTGGAGAGAAAAAACTGCAACATCTCAGGAAGCTGTAATTCACTAAAGCGAAAAAAAAGAACTCATTTTCCCTTCTAATATCCTAAGCAAACTGTCTTCTTTATCATACACTATTTACCAAATCATGAGATCATATAATCTCATCTTTCTCTTCACTCGTCAAATGTAGTAAGTACCTGTTATCTTACACTTGACTCCGCACCATTCTGCAGATAACGTGCTGCCAGCTCCCCAGGCAAAAAATGGCACAGTGTGCAAGTTTTAACCTAACCTTTCCAAATCCACAGTCCTTTTAAAGGTAGATCTGATCTATAAATCACAAAAAGCAGAATCCCTCTAAAGAAATTTTTAAAAATAATTTTTTAAATCTACATTTCCTGTAATTGCTAGCTAGCCAGTAAAAAAAGACTAAGAATTGAAATAGCTCACTTTGCAAAAAAATCATGAATTTTGGAGATATTATGGAGATAAACAGTGAAAGTCTCATTGACTTCAAGGATCTTCGTGGAATTTTTAAATGTTACACAAACTCCCTAAGACTGATATAGAACATTTATGTTTTGTTCACAGAATTATATCAGCCCTCCATATGAACAAACCAAGCTCAGAATGAAGTGTAAATGTAACTTTAAAAGCTGTTATGGTTGGTTTTATACACTTGATATGAATATAAAATGGCACAGATAAAATAATTCAAACATATAATTATCAGATAAGTTCCCTATCAGGCTTTATAATCAAAAAAAGAATTACCTCAGCATTAGGTACCATAAACAGAAAGTAAATTACATCATGCATCTATAAGCCATACAGGCATACGCCATTAAACCACTAATTTAATCACATACCAAAATGCAGCACTTCATGGGCAACCACAAAAAAACCCAGAACGACTCTCTCCCAGAAGCTCCTTAACACATTTCCTATGGGAGATGTCACTGCCATGGGATTTGTTGCCTTATACTGTTGCTACAGAATATTTACTACTGCATTTTGTTTCAGCAAATGCATTTTAAATCTTTGCATGGTGATCTTCATCAGAAATAAGATTTGAAAATAAAAACCTCCAATACAATTGCCTACAAATCACACAATGTTGGACCTAAGTATATGGTGAGGGAGAAGAAAGGGAAGATAATAAACGTTGTTTTCAAACAGCTTATTTTATTTATGAATCTCAGGTAAGGGATGAGATTAGAAATAAAGCTGGGTATATCTTAACTACAGAAAATGGTTTTAGGTCTACAAGTAGATTTCCTGACCAATATATCAAGTAGATTTCCTGACCTATATCATTTGGTGAATTCTGGTTTTCTGATCCTTCCTTCCATCTCCTGCAAGGGTCTCATGCATGTGGGCAGAAGAGCAAACGGCTTCATACCAATAGGCTGCATAAAGTTTTGTGAAATTGCTTTAACTTAGAGAAAATGCAGAAATATGATGATGGAATCACGTAAAGTTCTGTAATTCACAGCGGATAGAGCAAACGTTATAATACAATAGCAAATACTCCAGTTTCCGTAAAACACCTAATATTTCTGTACGTATCCTCAATATAAATTTATCTCAGCCTTCCAGCTCATGCCTCCTTGAGCACCGTACTTAGAATAAAAGGTTTCTGAGGCTATCCTAATACAGCTATACACCAATCATGTCACATGAGTTTGCACAGGGACATTCTAATATAGCACTTTGTAGGCAGTCCAATTCTCCTTTCACATTTCCAGCTTAGAGCATCACCTTTAGAGCAACACCTTTAACTGAATTCCACATACTCTATATTTCAGTGGTTGAATCATTCAACTTCATGATGACAAAGGACAGTGATCTGTGTTCCTCTTAAAATGTGTTACAGTAGTTCTTTGTTTTAAATACATAAAAACTAACCCAAGTTATTCAAGCAAGATCAAGTNCACCTTCCTGTTCAATTTACTCTGGGTGAACCTGCTTTAGCAGGTGGGTTGGACTAGATGATCTCCAGAGGTCCCCTCCAACCCCAACCATTCTGTGATTGTTTCAGTTCCCTGTTTATTTGGATGATAAGTACCAATTAAAGTGATACAGATACAAGTCTCCTATTCCTTTCACACACGCAATCGCCAACCAGTTTCAAAGAATCACTGGGGTGAAGGTAAGAAGGCAGATCTGTGAAATACGTGAATTACTGGACAGCTGGAAAAATGCTTTCACTCCATTTCTTTCCCTTCCTGCCACCACCCCAGTTCTGACACACTTTGCTCCTTCTGCTCGTGGGACAGGGAGACAGCTGAGCCTCCTCTAATGCCTCCCCAGCCCCCATCAAGAACTATTGCTACATGGAAATCCCTTCGAGAGTGTCTCACTTGCAATTAGAAAGGCAAATGAGAAACAAACTACACTGCAAATAGAAGCAATAGGAGAAGCCAGAAGGGAAAGTGTCACATAAGACACATGATATTTGGCAGCCTTAGCACTTAAATTAATTATAAATCAAGCTTATATCCAAGTAGCTCCAGACCAACAGCTGAAATGAAGGTTTGTGGAGAAGATTCACAGCTTCTTTAGGTGCTAACAAAAGCTGCAAACCAAGCAATTTTATTACGTTGGTGCAAAAGTAACTACAGTTTTTGCATTGTTGAAATTTGCCATTTGCTGATGGAATACATTCTTAAATAAATGTAGTTATGTTACACATCATTTTAATGTGCTTTTCTCGCTTTATGGGGTTTTTTGCTACTGACATTACCTGCTGTTTATTTTACTTCTTGCAAGGCAACTAAATGCCATTAAGATTTGCACACAGTGCCAGTCAAACTCAGAGTACCTGTAAAGATACTTTTAAAGACAGATACTTTTAAAGAGAGAGCTGCAGAGACACTTCAGAATGTGGCAGATTTTACTCTCTTACTTGCCAGAAAATAATTTTATTTGTAGTAATTCATCAAGAAACATTCTAAGGACAGATCAAAATTTTCACATCAGAAAATTAATTGAAAACCTTTAAAAAATATTATTATTACAGACAACAGATTCTAAAGAAGCAGGAGATATGTGGAAATACTAAATGATTAAGAAAAACCAAGCAAAAGTACCTGCTGTCAATCTTTTCAAAAGCACAAGTCAATGCATATGGGGACAATATGTATTGGCAAGATTTACAAGATCAGATGCAACTAAAAGTCAGTCCTAAGTGTTCTTAGAGGAGTTTCAGAAGGCGACATGTTCTAAAAATATGCTTTAAATTTAAAGCAGTAAATTACCATCAGCCTTCACAGGGACATGATCAGATCTGGCCAGAGAGCGACAACATCTTCTACAAGAATTTTAGCAAATAATGAGCCTATCTTCTGTTTGCTCCCAGAAGTGTGTCTCTTCTTTAAGCAAGCACTGAACAATAAAATCTGTATTTTCCTACTGTACCTACCCTACTTGCAACAAGGCAGCAGTCTTGCCAGACGTTTGGGCCAAAATTGTGCTATGACTACATCTAAATGAAAAAAGCAAAGCGAAGCAAAGACAATCAAAAGATACAGGCTTTCATACACTTGTTTACACTTAGTACAAGGGTTCTCAAAACATCTCATCTTGATGTTTGCCAATTTCTAAATTGTTCAGGTGAGCTAAAGACAAAAAATAAATCGTTAATGATTTCACTGCAGTCTACTGACACACAGCTGAGCAGGAGAACTCTCTATTCCTGCTTTTACGAGAAAAACATAATGTAGTTTTCTCTCAAAGAAAAAAATGTTCCTTCTGCCTTGTAAACCCTTGTCATCTTGTTTATAACATAAATTCATTGAAAGCAGTAACTACTCACTGTCCTGACCAGTCAGTCCTTGTTAGAGTTTAAAATTATTTTCATTTCTAAGTGGATACAGAGCTAGCAAACCTGATTCTCTCCAGAGAGAAGATGGGGCTACCTTGCAGTAGGTATCATGTATTCTAACAAGTTAACAATTCGTAAAATGCTGGTCTTTTGGGCCACTGAGACAGCGTCCAAATAACGTCCACACACCGTTCCATGAACGGTTCCACCTGTAATAACCCAGGGCTTTAGACCTTGTGTTACATATTTGTAGTAGAAATTCACCGAAATATTAATTGTAAACTCATTCATAAATATCTCTATATATCTTTACATATTTATCTATTTATACTTAGCTGACACTGAACTACAGTTTCTTGATGAACAGTGATTTACCATATTACACCTTTTTGTTTTCTTCGCTATACAAAGACTAATTAAAGAAATAAGCTTTGCAGTGTATGTCTGTAGCTATGCTACCACACGTGCTTGAGCTTAGGCTGCAACTTCATCACAAGCAAATACCTCAAGAAAAACGAGAGATTAAAAACAAGCTATCAAACCACATGAGTGCTGCAGAAAGTGGTACGATCAATGTAGTTACTACGTGTTAGTCTTCCACACCTATAAAGAGAAACTTAAATCCTCGGCAAAATTAGCAGGTGTCATGTTTTGACAAATCTTGAAATGAAGATCCTGCTCGCTTACTCCAGTCCCCAACTTACTCCCTCTAAGGCCGGGCTGTATTTGCCTACGTAACTACCTACAGAAGTAAACAGGTAAGGTAGGAGTGACAGGCTTTCCCTGCACTACTGGTAAGTTTATCAACAGCCTGGAAGCCTTGGCATTAGTCAAATCAACAATATTAATAGTCAAATTTCTACTATGGGTAATTATATTTTGCCATACTATGCGTAGTCTAACCTACAAATTATATACCTCACTTTCATATCTAATTGGTTTTGTGAGCTATTTAAAAAGTCATGTCATAATCCCAGCATACCTATACTTCATCTTGAACAAATCTTGTATTTATAGTTCAGAAATAAACTTGGCTGTCAAAAATAACTCATGAATTGTATATCATTAGAAGCTACTCAGCACTTTCCTTTATCTCCTTGCTTTTTACCACACACTAACATCAAATCCTATGTTATGCAAATTCAGTTTGGTGAACACCAACACAGACACTTTGATACAAGAAAGAACCCTCACTATGGATAAGATTAAAGGTTTATGGAATATTTGAGTTGTTTGGAAAACTTACTTTCAAACTTCAAACTTTCACATAATTAAACAATAGTACTCCAGTATAACAGCAGCAAACTAAAGGAATATAAAATATTAATCTATTACTTCTTCCAACACTGCAAAGCAATGCTGCATGGCAAAGTATTTTAGGGAAAAGGTCGTGTGCCAATTCAAGTGCAAGGTCACAAATTGTATTTTACAGTTTCGCCTACTACATGCAGGTGTTGCTGATGAAATATCCCATTCAATCCCTATGCATAATAGTGAGGATTTTTTAAATTTTCCAAAAGTAGCAGGCACCAAGATCATAAATCTGACTTCAGATAAAATCAATGCTGTTGAAAAACAAGAGTTCTAAACTCATAAAGTGGCACAAAGGACATTCATCACCTTTGGGTGTTCATGTCAGGAGCATGAGTAAACCTAGTTACGATGCATAAAAAGCTTTATGACACCAATAACCACAGGATTTTTAGAATCTCTTTTGTTTTCACTGCACCTGAGGAATTTGAATTCCACTAAGATTAAATATTACTTGACAATTCCTTTGATGTACTGAGCTTTTTAATATTTACTTTTACTCTCAAAGAACAGATTTAAGGATTTGCAACTGAACAATACGAAGTACAGCAAATATTTCACAACTTATTACTTTTACAAACATCAAAAGATCTCCTTCAAGAACAACCTCTTCTACAGTAACCAGTCAAATATTTATAAAAAGTAAACTCTAACAGTATTTGCTACTATTAGTTGCATTTTAAAAGTTAGATACTCACACAAAATGATTATTTTACATTACAGCTATTTCCTTTGTCATAGCCTCAGAAAAATGTAGGCAACATTTCAAAGAATTTGTCACAATACAAGATAAATAAATGAAATTAAGTTGACTAGTTAGAAGCTAGTGCCAGTTGCCCTTCAAAAAAACCTTAAAAAGTCCAGAACATATATCATACAAGCAATTAAACATGAAACTCCAGTAATCAAAATAGCCAATACTTAGTAGTCAAAACTGTAGAAAAATAAAAACAAAAAAGAAAGTTCTGTAGCTAAACTCTTCGGTAACTAAATTCGGAGAAACTTGAACACCTAACTAATCACTGAACAAGACAGGAAATCAAAGATGAACTTTTGGTTTTTACCATCTTAAAAAGTTCAGTGAAGCTTAAACCAAAATATCATTAATAACTCACAGAGGGAACTTCTCCTGATATGACAGAAGTGAGGAGCACTTAAATAAAAGTTCTTCTTTGCAACATACATTCAGTGACCTGTAAGGCACCAGAAGTTGATCCCCAACGACTGGCTGTCCTGACTAGACATTCCATACTTGTAGAATACTACTAATAAATGCATTAATAATAGCAAGGGACCAGTATGTCCAATACATTTTAATTCCCAGCATACTCAGTGCAGTTTCAATGACAATCTCTTGATCACAGGTACAAATGGCTTTATTTTAGTAAAAACTGTAGCTACCTTCCACTTTAAAATGTAAATCGCACACTTCAGCATTTATCTATAGCTCAGCAAGCAAGGTACTAAGTAATCCTACGAGACTGGTATCAATGTAATTATAGAACATGAGGAACACACTGTTGAAAGCGTTCAATGTTCCATGTACCTCCTTTTCTTTACATGTGAAAGAAGAAATGTCCACATTCACCTTTAATGTATCAAAACTGTTCTGCGTCCTTCATGCAGGGAAACGGAGATATTTTTAAAGAAAGAATTTTCTACCAAATCTAGAACTGCACTGTACATTGAGGTTAACATATTCTGGGCTGCAACGACTTTGATAATAAAGGCAGAGAAGGTTATGTAGCTTTGTCTGGGATGAGAAGATAAATGTAATCTCAACCTCCACATGTCTGCTATTCAGTGATACAGAAAAGACTGAACAACATTTTGATGTTGCAGGTTTCTACTCAGTAGCAAAAGCATACATAAAACCACAAGAGAAGGCACCTACTTCTAGGCTTTGATTTCCTGCTGTGATTTCTTTGATGTCGGGAGGGATGGAGGCGAGTAGTTATAAGGCATCACCCCCCTAAAAACAGCTCGCAATGGGATAGTCTCTTTTTGCCATAAAACTCTTTCAGGACTCTAGCAATCTAAAAATTTCCCCATTTTTTCCCTAGACAATTGTACCTCACAGCATTAACTGACATCTTCAATGAGTTAGTGAGCTAGGCCCTGAAGAAACGTTTCTCAGACTTCCAAGGCTGATCTGTCATCCCTTCCCTTTGTCAACAATAAGCAAACAAAAAGTAAGAAACCTAAACACATTTTCTTCTCCATAGAATACCACAAAGGAAACCAACATTAGCCAAGGATAGCTTACAGAAGGCTGACAGTCCCCCGGAACCCACATTTTGGGAACCCCTACCATAAGTAAACTCCCAGTACAAAGTACATGCTGGCAGGAAACACCTTCCATTTAGCAAACCTGAAAAAGCACATATGTACTTGAGGATGTCACAGGCCCTACGGGTCTTTCAAAGACCACATCAAGAGTATCAGGCTTATGGAAAGTCTCTGTGACAGATTATCTTAGAAAAAAAAAATCATCTTTAAACAGAAGGAGGATACCTGAGAGGTGTTACTTCAACTAAGTAAGTACTTCCAAAAAAACCTTTTAAACGAGAATCATTAGGATTAGCTGTTTAAATCTGTTTTATATGACAAGCTAAAAAACCTACAAACTCAAACGGATAGGTAATCATAAAAAGGGGAAAATATTTAATATTTTTCATTTTGCAACATTTTGTTGTATTTAAAATATATACACACACTCAAGACATTTGAGTTATTATAACAGCAGAGAAAATATTTTTAATAGACTGTTTCTTTTATTAGTGTTTTTTAGTGCTATCTTCTTGAAAACAGTCCAATAGACAGATTTTCTTTTCAACGATTTAGTTTTTATGCTCAATAAAACTCATCTGTTCCCAGAAAACAGTGTGCCCCTCATCTGCCTCCTCTTGTTTGACTAGGAATTCCTGGAACCAGTCCAAGGAAGAAAAAAACAAAACTGCAAATCCTCAGCTGTTTCAAAATTGGGTTAGAAAAAGCAATGAGGAATTTTGAATGAAATTGTCATGCTATTTTTCTACATCCCTCTGTCCAGGAAATAAATGAAGTCTAAAGTGAATATCCAGTACTCTTCTTATACCATACCATACATTCCAAATATTGCTTATTTAGAAAATAAATTACCAGAACAATTCTGTACTTTGATTCACACTTCCTTATTCATATATCTTCCCAGATGATTACAGATTTACTAAGCAATATGATCTGACTTCCAAATTCAACCAAACTGTAAAGCTGTCTATATTGTAAGCAGAGGTTTGGACCAAACAGCTTCCACAGATAAATGTAATTGGTTGCATAAACTTCCAGACAAGTGCCTACAACTCAGGTGATTTTAGGAGAGATAGTTTTATGTTGTGTCTCAAAACAGCTTACATGAGTTTACTGACTACCAGGCCAATTTCAGTAACAAATGTGTTTGTAAACACAAGCTTGAGCATTCCAGACATTTATTCTACCAGGTAATTTTTACCTTAAGCCTTTAAGAACATTGAAAGCCTAAGTCAAAACCCAAATCAAGTCAGAAATCATTGCTCTAGACTCAATTTTTTTGTTCCCTCTAAAATGCAGGAAATAACAGAAGATTCTTCAGCCATACCACAAATATACATTCAAAATGAATGAGGCATGTTTGGCTCCTACAGAAGCGCATAATATTAGTTTCATAAAACCAGCATGTTTCCAAATGGTCTTCACTACATGCTGCACACTTCAGGACACGTATCCCAGGGGCAGGATCAGCTGTCCTGCAGGCAGACAAGATGGGGCAAGATACCAAAATTACAGTGCCAAAAATAAAACTTCAGGTGATAGCCCAAGGAGTATTACTACAAATGAGATAAACTAATCCTTGGCAGTGCCCTGGTTGGTAGTACAATGTCTTACTGGAGTTATTTTTGTCTACTTCCTAATACTTCCCTTTTTTTCCCCCTGAATGTAAGAAGATTTAATCCATAAGTAAGAGAGGTAATTTCAGGAGGGGAAAGTAATTTATGTTTGCCTTCTAGAAACAATTACAATTTCTTGGCTTTTAGGAAGCATTCTATCAGACATTTCCTTGGAGATAAAACAGAACTACATTTAATAAATGTAAATGGGAATACCAGGCACAGATCCTGACTTGAATTCTCTTAGCAGGCACAGGACAAACAAAAAAGGAAACTCACCATTTTGTTTTATAAATAAGCAGCTATGACTAAAACCAAGAAAAACACAAAATATTTTCACCATTATTTTACCTTTTAGAATACGACTACATCTGAGGCCTTGCCACAGCACCAATATCCGTTCCAACATCCAACCACCATGCCCCTGAAAGGGGGTACCTGCTCTAAGTCCAACGCAGAGAAAGATCAGGAGTCTACCAGCTGTCTAGCTAATTTGTTTTTCTAGTACACACGGCTCCTAAGGAGTCAATTATACATTACAAGTTGAATTCAAATGGAGCAAGTATTCTGACTGCAAGAGATCATTACCTACTTTGTTTCTTAATGTAAGTTGATTATGTGCTTATGTAAAAGGCTATCTGGCGGCAGCTGGAACATTCTACTTTGGCTGAGCCACTGTCTTTAGTCAATGGGGCATTGTGAGTTGGAAACGGCGCTGGACTTGCCTTCTAGTGGCAGGTTAAGTCATGTTCACACCAGTTTGACGAGTTCTGACACATACAAGAAATAAAGATATTATGTGGCAAGTTCTATCACGAGTTAAATGTGCCATTTTTTAAACAAAATGAAAGTTTATAAAACTTGAGATGTATGACAGACAACATTCAAATAGTCGAGAACATTGATTTTTTTTTTTTTTCTTCCCCCAGTGAGGAAGTAACATTACTGAAAGAAGAAAACTGACTTCAGTAGCAAACTTCCGGAGACAAGACCTCCAGACACTTTTGCGAGGGTGCTGACAGAAGCCTTTTAAGCAGATCACAGGTTCATCTGCAGGGTAAGTTTTTACATTTACAAAAAGAGTAACAGAAAAATATAGAATCTATGCCAAAATATATTTGCACTTAGCAAAAATCCTTCCAAATGAAAAGTGTGCAAGTTCTATGAAAGAGTTCTATCAGAGGTGTATACCTCTAAATAGTCTTAATATGCTGTAAAACACTTTTGGAGACAAGTCCAGGGCAGATTTTTTTTTTTTCTTTCTTTTTTTTTTGCAGGTACACATATATCATACATATACAGAGCATCCTCTGTTGACTCACTGTACCTTTGAAATAGAGTCCAAATACCAACTGTCAAAGAACATCCACGATTTCACTTGTATATATTAGTCAACATCTTGAGTGAAAACAAAGCAAAACCTGTAAGACTTGAGTAAATCACACACGTTAAATGATCTGTATTAGAACCCGTACCTTCCTTTCCATATACTCTATAAAAAACTATAAAATGAAGCCTTAGCACTAGACAAAAGCAAAGGCTCATCCTTGTAAGAAGCAATGCTAACATTGTGTCTGTTAATAGGGAATGAATACAAAATAATAAACTGCATGCTTTCACTTATTCCATAGTGTCACATTTGAAAGACTTGGAGATACTTTGAAAAGAAAGGCTTGCTATGTTTCAAATATAAAAGTTAAATTGAGCTAGTGGCCCTGCAAAAACTGTAGTGTTTTCCTTTGAAAGCTGCTTAGATTTCTATAGTAGTAACTATAAGTAATTTTGCTGCAAATCCATAAATTTAGTATCAAAATCAGCTGGTTTAGAAAATAACTAAATTTTGAACACTTATGAAATAACTGAGGTTTCACTAAACACCAGCAAACTGAATAAATGGCCCAGAAAGTCCAAATTTATGAGGTGTCTACTAAAATTCACAATTCCTGCAAGACTCTCCCATCACTAGTTTTACTTTCAGGTTAATCATGAAAGCAATAGCAATATTGCTGACTTGGTGACAAAAAGCACATTTTATGTTTTTAAAGACAAATTAATTACTCCTTCATAGAGAAAAAAAATTAAGACTACAGAAATAAAAGGAAAACAAAAACTTGAATAGCTGGCATGACAAACAAAAGTTTATTTGCTTAGCAGACTGAAGTATTTTCAAGGACAAATAACATTTTCTATTGAAGCCTGAAACCATTCCAGTGTTGCAAACATTTTGAATCGATTAATTGTAAGCACATAAACAGACTATCTTAGAAACACTCTCAAGGTATGTAAGCCTCATATCATAATACATTAACGCAGAATATAACTAAAAAATTAGTCAGATCTGGATTTAAAGATGGTACATGAATTTTACCAGTGTCATAACTGTAATGCCACTTGCTTTAGGTTATCCATTACATGGAATGTACACTGCCTTAGCAGCCAGTGGTTCCATGCCACAAAATATTGGTTTCTATGTTTCCGAGTTTAATCAGTGTAAGGTAATCCTTCTAATGTTCAGATGCTATCATCAGCTTTTTATTGCACTCTCTCCAACATTTAAACAGATTTCTTACTATGTAGATACCACAACAGAAAGAAACAGCATACCAGTTTCACTCTTAATGGTACAGAAAATCTGCTTAGTTCTACTGTTTCCATTTTAACATTACATGCTTACTTGAGGTAAATGAAATATTATTTACAAATCCTTTTATGCTTTGTTTATACATCTGCACAGATATGAAACTGAACAGATGGGAAAGGATTTTCCTCAAACATGCTGCTAGCTGGAAACCTTATGAGTAAAAAAAACCCAAAACCAACCAACCAAATAGACAGAAAAAACACAACATCCAAACAAAACAAAACCTAACCTAAATCCCACAAAAATTCCATCTGTTAATAAATATTTTCTCACCTTAACACCAACTTCCTATTGACATCTCCACTGTGAACACTGAAAAGATTAATACAGCATTTGATTTGCCAAATACTAAATAGGAATACTCTCATAACAAATACATAGTTTCGTCTCGGTGTACCTCAGGTATACTTCAAAGAGGAAAGGACACAGGTGGGCCACCCACACCAGTCAGCTTTGCAAGCTCTCCAGTTCAAAGAAAGGGAAATACCTACACTTCATACTTTTTCCTAATTTATTCACAATGGGATTTGCTAAGGAAATTAAACTGAAGACTGACTGGAGAAAGATGTGCAGAGCCAGCAAGCAGAGGGTTATATATTGAAGAGGTTAGACCTACTTAATAGGAGGCAGAAAAAAAAATGCACATCCCACAGAATGGTTGGGGTTGGAAGGGACCTCTGGAGATCACCTAGTCCAACCCACCTGCTAAAGCAGGTTCACCCAGAGCAGATCACACAGGAAGGTGTCCAGGTGGGTTTTGAATGCCTCCAGAGAAGGAGACTCCACAGCCTCTCTGGGCAGCCTGTTCCAGTGCTCTGGCACCCTCACAGTAAAGAAGTTTCTCCTCATATTCAGATGGAACCTCCTGTGCTTCAGTCTGTGCCTTTTCCGCTTCTTCGTATCGCTGGGCACCACTGAAAGGAGACTGGTCCATTCCTCTCGACACCCAACCTTCAGATATTTATAAACATTGATGACATCCCCTCTCAGCTTTCTCCAAGAATCCTAGAGCTGATAAAAGTTTTGCTATATGTAAAGATACTAAACTCCCCAATGCTATCTCTTGCACTTACAACAACAACAAAAATCTAGGCATATGGAAAGATGGCAGCTACTCACCACAGCCATCCTGGGCCAGACACCTGATGGTCGCCACCAGCCCAGGCAGCAGGGCCCCTCAGAGCCTTCCAGAAGGCCCTTTCTGTTAGGCCCTGGTTTTAAGCACAAGAAGAAAGCCAACACTTGGCTGGAAATTTAATGCAGAACCCGTAAAGTGGCAGGAGAGGCAGCAGGGGAAGGGGAGGAGAGGCAGCCAGAGAGCTGAGCTGTGGGGGAAGAGGCCGAGAAGGCCTCATGGCTGACAGGCCCCGCAAAGGTCCTGAGGGACACTGCAGCGCCCGAGAGCACCTGCACCTCAAAAACCAAAGGCACGTATAGAAAAAGCTGGTGTAGTTTGCTCTCTGATAACTGCAAAGTCCCTGCTGTAAGACAGAGAAACCAGAGTACATGAGAATGGTGAGTTCCACCTCAAATCTTGCAAAGGACCGTCTGCACTCCGTTTTCTAAGAATTCCGGTTTCACTGACAGAAGCATTTTTAAAGTGTACGCTGCATGAAATAATTTTGTTTATATGATACTCAGTTTCCTGATGTTAAAAGAGAACACCAATGTATTTTTGAAGGTCTGGTAAAACCAGCAAGTTCCACCTCTGCTGTACCTGTGCAGCTGCCATCCTGTCCGATGGAGAGCAGGCACTGCTGAACGTCTGGCCTGAAACACAAAATGGAATATCGCCACAACCAGACTACACAAATGAACACAAGACACAGGTAAAAGTGTCAGAATCGCAGAATCATTTTGGTTGCAAGAGACCCTCAACATCATCAAGTCTAACCATAACCTAAATCTACCACTAAACTGTGTCCCTAAAAACCTCGTCTAAATGCCTTTTAAACACCTCCAGGGATGGTGACTCAACCACTTCCCTGGGCAGCCTGTTCCAATGCCTGACAACCCTTTCCAGGAAGAAATTTTTCTAATATCCAATCTAAACCTCCCCTGGTGCAACTTGAGGCCATTTCCTCTTGTCCTGTCACTTGTTACTTGGGAGAAGAGACCAAACCCCTCCATGCTACAACCTCCTTTCAGGTGGTTGCAGAGAGCGATCAGGTCTCCCCTCAGCCTCCTTTTCTCCAGGCTGAACAGCCCCAGTTCCCTCAGCCGCTCCTCATCAGACTTGTGCTCCAGACCCCTCACCAGCTTCATTGCCCTTCTGAACTCTCTCAGTACCTCAGTGTCTCTCTCTAGTACCTCAATGTTCTCAGTCTCTGGGGACACAACAGTGGCCATTGCTGTACATTGTCAAAAAGCTGTAATTTGATAATACAAAGTCTGCTGAAACCCCAGCCTCAACCCCACTACAGGTGATATCTCACCCTCATTTGCAAGTGCCAGTCACTCATAAGCAATGCCACCATCCAAGAAACAGTCAAAATTGCCTCACAGGTGTGACAAATGCCACTGTACAGACACACTCATTTTTAAAAACCTCTTTCAGGGAAAAAAATGGACACAGGAAAACCACATCTTCAGTACAAAACTGTGGGCACACGCTAAAATTCTCACCTGTGACAGTACATCAGCCACCTTAGTGAATTTCTGTGGCTAGTGGTCACACGGCAGCCACCGCCATCACCACCAAGGTCCCACCTAGTGAAGTACAAAAATCAAGGAGTTTTGAAAAACTATTGACTTGCACTGTGGATTCAATTTTGTGGAACAATAGTTGCAACCACCTCTTGCTGTTGCAAGACACTACAAAAGTTCTTCTCCTTTGCTGTTCCGGCTTCTGAAGACAGATATTTTCCCTCACTGTAGAGAATAAACCTTTCCCTCCCACCTTGTACACAAATGTATGTATTATTTGAAAATAAAATTAGACACATCTTAGCAGAAAATATACAACTACCTTTTTGTTAATAATTGTAATGTTCAGCAAAAGTCATACAATGTTTTCATATCACAAAGCACCTAATGAAAATGAGTCATTAATCTTTTCCAAGGTGGCTTTAAATTTGCTGAAATAAATATTTCTAGTCTCTGATCAGACTTGCACCTATGGTACCAAATTTTGCACCAAATCACATATTCTGTTAAAACTGAGTTAGTATAGAGTTACACAGAGTAGCCAAAACACAATCTAGCCCCATATTGCTACCCTGTTAATCTCAAACTTCTATTAGCATTTTCAGTTCCAAGCTTTTCAAATACTGTGGATCAGTTTACGCCACTGAATCAGTTAAACTATCAATAGTGTAATGGATAGCAGGAAACAATGTGGTCCCTCTCAGCATCTGAAAAAGGCAATGCCAATACTACATGCTGCACTGATTTCATCCCTTTATTTCACGTGGTAAACCTGGGGTGTAGGGGGAGAAGAACAAAAGAAAAAAAAAAAATATCAGTAACTACTACTCCTGATAAGTCCTTTCCTTCAAGCAGAATCACAATTAAGTCAACTGACAATTGGACAATTTGTTTTGGGTTTTTAAAACAACACATTTAACTTGTATTCATGGAATTTAAAAACTCATTTACACTGTTCTTAGACTATCTTTGATTTTTGTACTGGTACTCAAATTGTCACAAGCTAATACACTCCCTAAATTAAAGTTTGAAAGTCTTCTGCTATTGTACTTTACTTTAAAGTAATATACATCTAACTGCAAATAGCATCTTTGATCATCTTGCAAAAATCTTACATCTCTCCCATTTCCTAAAGAGCCAGCATTTAACCAGCTTTCTGTTCTAGTCTCTTCAACATTAGTTAAGTAGTTCCAGTGTATCTGAAATGATCACACACCAAAAGATCTAAGAACACACTTATTCTTTTGAAATCTCTCCAAAAAGGCTATTCCTCTTTTATTGCTAGCTTGTCGTTATTGGTTGGTGTCATTTCCTTCAAAAATAAGTAGCACTAAAACCTATTGATTTGAGAAGTTGTGCTCCAGGGAGCTCACATTAAATTCAGACAAATGATGAAATGTATTGGATTGTCCCGTCACCTTAGTTCAAAAATACAGAACAAGGCTAGGCTAAGAAAAGAAATCACCTTGGTGATTCCTTAGAATTAATGAATAAAATACTAAAAACTTTTCTTTCAGGTCACAGCAAGTAATAGGAATCTATACAAGTCAAATCTAATACTTTCATTATTTTTTCCCATTCTCCTGCATTGAAACAGGAGAACAGACCACGAGTTTTGCAAGTTACCTCTAATTACAACAATTACTTCCAGTGACGCAAATATGATAAAACTTAAGTTATGTGAGGTTGGTTTAAAGATATTATTACTACTTGTTCAAGCCTCAAAACTGAAAAGTTGATTAGCAGATGTCTGTTTTGGGACATTTTGAAACTCACACCTTCTCCAGACACTTTATTTTCCCTGCTTAAGCCCTCTAGAAATGTTCAAGCTTTCTCTTTAAACATCCCTAGACATCTAATACCAACACACCAAGATTACAGTTCAGAGCTGTGTCTTCTAGGCCAGCTGTGATAACATAAAGGCACTTCCACACACAAGCTCTGTGTTGCTGCTTCTTCCCTTCAGAGAAATGCAACAGAAAAAAAAAAAAGGCACTAAAACGTACTTTGGTTTGCGTAGAATTACACCAATACTCAAGGTAAGTTTTTATAGGTGTTTTCTACAGATCATTGAAATACCAATACTATTTCTGAGCTTTAGTAATTACTGTGTCTGGGGGCAAACATATCACACAGAATCACAGAATGTTAGTGATTTGAAGGGGCCTCAAAAGATCATCTAGTCCAATGGTACTATTTTGTCTTAGGAAAAAGCTCACCAATTTAATCATCACTTACAATTGGCCAAATATACTTTCCTATGTTTCTCCCACTACTAGACATAGCCAAGAAGCAACACTGCATATCCAGCTTCTGTTAAAGAGTGCCTGTAGTAACCACGTCAGCCTGGCATTTAAAACAAACGAACTTGTTCAGCTCAGCCCATGTCCTCATTTTGGTTGAGACAGAGTTAATTCTCTTTCTAGCAGCTGTGTTTTGGATTTAGTATGAGAAGAATGTTGATAATACACTCATGTTTTGGTTGTTGCTGGGCAGTCAAGGACTCTTCAGCTTCACAGGCTCTGCCAGGTGCACAAGATGCTGGGAGGGAGAAAAGCCAGGACAGCTGACCCAGGCTGGCCAAAGGGGTGTTCCTGTGTTCCTTACCATACTACATCATGTTCATTATAGAATCTGTAGTTGGCTGGAGGGTAAATACCGCTGCTCAGGAACCAATGGGTTATCAGCTTCTCAGATGGTGAGCAATTGCATTGTGCACCACTGTTTTGTATATTCTATTATTATTCTTATTTTGTCCTTCGCTGTGCTATTAAACTTTTCTTACCTCAACCCACAGGTTTGTTTGTGGGGTTTTTTTCTGCTTGCTGATCCTCCCCCCATCCCACTTGGGGAGGAGGGAATGAGCAAGGAGTTGCATGGTCCTACTTGCCAGCTGGCATTTGTGACAACCTTGAAGCGCTTCCCCCCCATCACTAGCAGAACAAAGGACCTTTTTATGCCTTAAACGACTGGTTTTTGTTGCTTTGGAAGGACAAGGCAGGTGGTTGTGCAGACAGCCATCTCCCTTATCTTTCCCAAGGTATTGTGTATGGCGGCAGAAGAGGTAGATGGTTATGGCGTCAAGCACATTGTTAATCGCTGTGAAGGGCTCATGGCCTAATTGGAATGAGATGATCTCATCTGTCGGACAGCCAGCTCCCTGAAGAAAGCCATGAACCAACAGCTACCCCTGATGGGCAAGACAACTCACTTCTGATTGGCACTGTGAACTTTCCCCTGGTTCGCAGACCCCAGACCCATTTCCAGAAGAGTCTCCCTAAGTAGCATGAAGAGCGAGCGGAGGGAGGAGGTGAACTGCCCACATGCAAATGAACTGGAGGGTGTGTGCTGTGCCCAGGGTTAACTCATGCCTCATCCCACCTGTTGGGACGGGACAGCATTAAACCACAACAGCCTGTTAGGTACGTTTCTGCAGCTACATTCAATAGAAAATCAAACACCCAACTAAAGAGAAATGAAAAGTCAAAACAAACCAGAAAAAACCTGTACATGATGAGAAAGCAAACCTCAGAGCAGGATCTAAAGGTTTCCTAGCTAAGGCTTTAGAGAATTCAAGTGGATCAATTTCCAAGGTCAGAGGACCTTCAACATCCAACCTTCAGGCATAAACAGAAGTCCAAGCAGAAAACAGGAAAGGAGATCATACCTTGGGGAAAGGTTGTTTGGCCACATATTTGTACGAAAACACACCTAACCTTAGATATTCAGCAGGTTGTCAGACTTCGACAAAACTAAGTACTATGCTGTCATGCAAATCTGATTTGCTTAATGACTCTCATTTCAACTTAAGTTTTTGGAGGTTTTGAAGCACATTAAGCATGATAACAAACATATTTGAAGTTCACAAAATGTGTGTAGTTTTTGCTACATGACACAGCAAGAATAAAGACTTACCATAAACAAATGGAAGTATGTGTTAGTTCATGCTTCCATAAGGTCCTTGTACTTGGCATGTTACCATAAACCCAGAATAAAAACAACAAAAAAAAGCTCAAAACACAAGTAGCCTCAAGCACAGATAAAGAACTTCAGTCTTCTGAAGGTCCTCATGCTTATCAGTATCACTCTACAAGGGATATACATACCACTAGACAAAAATAAATCAAATATCATCCTTCACTGAGAATTACTGTAAAGCCAGTCAACAACACAACACTAATTTTCATTCCTTACTGGACCAGAGGCCATGAGAACAACTTATCTATCTAATGCCATTTCCACAAATCAAATCAGCATAGACAGCCTTCTACTGCACATCACCAAAGGCGTAAAACAAGCAATGTAACTGATATGATTTTCATGCCATATCATATCTAACTCTATAAGATAAAGAGACAGAAATCAAGTAATTTCAGGATTAATAGTGCCTTGGCAACCACTTGCATCTCAGATTTAACTAGTTTAACTCTTGTTATGTGTATGAATAGATTCCTCCCTCCCTCAACAGTTAAACTACAACTAAGTCTGAAGCAGCAAAGGAGAAGATACAAGTCACAACCAAAAATTTTTACAGGATAGTACCTGATTTTCATATATATAATGATACTATAGCAAAAGCAACATTCTTCCTCTGGGAAGCTTTGCCACCATCCCATGCAAATCCATCCTTCCCCCCTAAGACTTGCTGTTGTCCACATGACACTTCAATAGGTTGCGTTATAGTTAAAAAGGCACAAGCCCATGCCCTCTCTATTTCAAGATACAGGCAGTGTTATTTTATTGTATATAGACTATTTCCTAACTATTGCTTCATTTCGAAATCTAAAAGAATTTTTCTACCCCTTCATTCTATATTAACACAAACAAAATAAGAATGCTTTGTTACAGGACCATGCTGGCTTTTTTTCTTCTTGGGAAAGCAAAGCACTCGGAATTTCAAACTTTGGTTTCTGTGCTCTGTTAGTAACTGCATAATAAGAGATTAGAAGTTAACAATGAACCAACTATTACAGATAATAAGACTACTAATATTAATGCATAAATCCATAACAAACATTTCCAAAGGGAGAAAAAGCAATCTATTTGCCTGCAAGAACAAATCACAAATACTACAAGTTTCACTCCAGGTATCAGAAAGAGAAACTTTTGAATCAGATCATCACATTAAATATAGTGCTACACAGTGTTAAGTTTAAAACAAACAAACAAACAATCAGGGTTTTGTTCCTAATTGCACTCAAAGCAATGTGATCTAAGCAGCTGTGGTGGGAATTATTCAGGATTATTCTAGAAGAAAAAGCTTTTATTAATAAAAATGGTTCCTCCTCCATGAAGAAAAAGTAAGCCATAGCATAAGCTGTTAAGTCATCCATACATAATATAATAAGCAGCATCCTCTTATGCAATGTGTCACTTGCTCAATCTTTAATATATCTTAAATTGCCGCAACCTAGATAAATAGAGGGGAATAAAGCACACAACACAACCTGAACAGAAAACCAGTTTCTTTTGTAAGAGATATGAAAAGACCTGTAAACACTACTTGTAGTTCCGTCTCTACATTTTTGTTCTCTCAAGGCTGCCACACTTTATATCTTTTTCCCTAAACAGCACCAACCAGCATTTTAACAAAATCCTCCTCTAGTCATTTCAGTTATTAAAAGTTTCTTTCTGTTGTCTTTCTCTTGTGAAAGCATTTTTCTGCATCCACACTGACAAAAGGCTTCCATTGAAAAGTCAGTCTCACACTGAGTTCTTGCAACTAACTGGGCTCATGCTGTTCTTTGCTGATAGGCAACTCTAACAAAAGACCAAAAAAATCTGACCATAAGAACAGTTTTACCTTGAGAATCTTCCCACTAGAGATTAGAGGGAGTCAACACAAGAAAGCAGTCTTTAGGATATCATTTAATAAAGAGTAACAGAAATATGAGCTAAGTCCAAGATCAGACTGGCAGCAGGACCACAAACTGCGCTGCAGCATGATGTGTTATTTTTGTATAACATCAGTCCCCCAGAAAATGATTAAGAATGCTCTATGGACTGGTTTGTGTTTTTTCCTACTCCACAAATAGAGACTCAAGTCTTCATTCTTTTTCTGAAGCAGAGCAAGAAGAGAAATACAGCCCATAGTCTTGCATTTTACTACGCCAAACCAAATGAAATTCACAGCAGGACAACTAATCTGCTTTCTTGTGGAGAACTGCTTGAAAATGAACGCCTGGAAGCTGTAATGTGCCCAGCGGACACTCAGCATGGCAATCATGCATGCTGGCTGGGAAAACTAAGCCTACATCTATAGCAGTGGACGAAACAGAGCTAGGGCCTGGGCAAAATTAAGATAATCCATACCATCCTTCACAAAAAAAACTATGGAACTGTTTTAGAGTAGTGGTAAATTTTGATGACAACACAAAGCTGGGCACCAAAAGACGACTGGGATATTGTACTAGAACACCTTGAAAACTATAATTTTTTAAAAAGCAGTAAAATTTAATCATACAGAATACAAGCTGAAGCACTTCTAAGGACTAACAGCAGTTGTTGCTATAAACTGGCAGTTCATTAGTTGGGAGAGAGCCAGAGGATGAGAAGCTGCTTGTAGAGAAAGTACTGTACTGATGTCACTACACAAGGCACAAATGAGATCTAAAAACATTTATGATGCTGGTCCTCCTTATTCAAAAAATATCAACTCAAACTAAACTAGGCACACAGCAGGGCTGTTATTCTATCAATAATCATCCGAGAGCCTTTTTGATGAGAAGAAACTAATCCACCTTGGTCTACGAAAATATCCAGGGAACCTAGGATATTCAAGTGTGAAAAAAGGTGTGGTTGTCTTCTAAAATACACTGGAGTAAGAAGTAATTAATACTAAGTAACAGTAAAAGTTTGGTTTATGAACAGATGTGTATAAATTGGGTGATGAGACACTGGAGCAGGTGGAGAGGTGGTAGATGCCCCATCCCTGGAGACATTCCAGGCCAGGCTGGATGGGGCTCTGAGCAACCTGATCTAGTTGCAGATGTCCCTGCTCATTGCAGGGGGTTGGACTAGGTGGCCTTCGAAGGTCCCTTCCAATCCAAACTATTCTGTGATTCTAAACTGTCTGTAAAGTTTGATTGGAAATTAAAAGAAGGCTTCTAAACAAAATGAACTTTCATAGGTTGGTTGTGGGGTTTTTTTGGTGCTTTTTGGTTGATTGGTTTGTTTGTTCTTTGAGGAGGAGAGGGAAGGAATCAAAAACTTTACAGCAGAGGAAAAAAAGTTCTAACAATTCTTAAGCTTGAACTTAATAAATTGATGACAAAAGTGCCTGGAAGATTCACAAGCAAATGCTGGCTGCCTAAAATATAAAACTTTATCATCTGAAAGAATAAAAGCAAAAAGGCATCTTAAGAGAGGGAAAAAAAAAAGTACTGCTAATCACTCACAGACACATGCCTTCTCACTGAGAATTTTCTTAAGCCACCACCAATCTGCGTATTTTTTTCCACTGGAAAAATTTTAATCTCTTAAAATATTTTTCATTACAAAATATTTTCACTATAAATAATAAGACACTTCATTTTATGAGAGTCTAAATCACCTGACATCTATTTTACTAGAAAAGTTCTACTAAATCTAACATCCCAAATTGCTCATCTAGTCTATAATTAGAATGTTCTGCCATCCCAGAAGACGTTTTGCTGACAAACATGACTACACAGATGACTACACCTATACAACTGTATTTATTGGACATGCCTATTGTGCAGTCAACAGAACTGGCAGTAAGTCAGAACTGAAAACTAATGCACTCCTCAAATGGAAGAAACTCAGACTTTGCTTTTTTCAATTATCTAAGCCTAGCAGGCTGTAGCCTCAAAGCTGAAGAGGAGTACACTTATTTACATTCTCCAAACCATCTCAACACTAAGAAGTTGTACAGCCTTTCTGATTGCTTTGAAACAGCTTTAGATACCAAGAAAAACAGCAAAATACATTAAGAGAAAAGCATAATCCCAGAATTTTCAAGTTTCCAAACTGCAGAACAATAACTACAGATATTAAAACACCACTGGCTACCAGTGAGGACACTCCATTGTTGTGAGAGCCACCACAATTAAATTTAGCTTTTAAAGAAATGATATTTAAGTTCCTGGATGAGTGGCAGTATTCAACTGAACAAAGCCCAGGGTTAAAAACAAGTGCGACACAGTCTTTCTTTGCTTAAGTAAAAAATTACCTATATAAGGTACCAGTGGATTCTTGCCCAAGAAAACAGTGCCTGAGACTGGGAGTATCCCCATAGTATCATATGGGGATGACGTACAACGTCAGAAGTCTCATAAACATCTTCCTGTAATTACACTTACATTGTAATTACCTTAGTTTTGCAATAGGATTTCTACAGAACATTTTCAGGGCTAGAAAGGTGACCAACTACAAGCACCCTGAAAATAGTCATTACTGTCTGTAAGGCAATCTGTCCTTCCCTCTTGATTCTCTGTTAACGCATTCATGAAGCAACTTCTGTTCTTGCTCCTGTACGATCAAGTCAGCGTCATGTCACGGACTCGGTACAGATAAGGCACGAGAGGCCAAAGGCAATTCTACAGAAGTTTCTCCTGCCTCAGAAGGTGACGGTGCCTCTTGGAGGAAACATTTTGCACATGATGTAGTCACTGAATTTTTTAAGTTGTTAACAGGTTATTCTGGTGAAGGAAACTAGACCAAAAAAGTGGTATCTCTGTCTAAACTTGCTAAGCTCTGGCTAATGGAAAGCTACCAACTTCAGCCTGGAAAAAAAACTATAGATAACGTTTAGGGGCTTGTCATATCAAGATGAACACATTCAATCTCCCACAAGCCTCCACTATAATAATGGCCTACCTGTAATGAGACGTATAACCAGTGTGCTTCAAATCACCAGCTGGCTTCTAACAGTATTTGATTCCCAGGCCACCAAACCCTGGCTATCTAGTGCCTGCAGGCAACAAGAGCTGAAGTTCCAGCACTCCCCCAACTTTTAGCAGTTACCAAGTATGGTACTAACAGCATTACAGCTGACTGTGCACTGCAGAAATTGAACTGTGCTCAAAACTGAAAGGCAGACAGCTCTTGGGTCATGGGAGATAAGTGGACAAAAGGGCGAGAAGATGAAGAAATGTGGGTTTACATCAAAGGATTACCTAATGAGGTTAACTGCATATTCTCTCTGCAAAGTGGCTGGGTCAGAACTTGCCCTGAAGCGTAAACAAGGCTTGGAACTGTATCTTAACTGCACACACAAACACACGCATGTAAAGCACCCAAAACCCAGGCATAATACCAGCAGGTATGACAAAGGGAGCTGGGGAGACAGTAAGAACACACAGAAAGTTTACTGTGAGGACACAACAATGAATTTAAAAGTCATATTTAAAAATTTCCACAAAAGCTTATTTAGTACTCAACTGAGACAACGTTTACAAAACACTGCCTAATATTATTAGTGCTGTTAAGCACTCTTCAGATATGACTACTCAGCAGAGATAGCCATCAGAGAGAAGAACTTCCCTCTTCTGAAACAAGAAGAAATAGATGTGACATTCAAATCAAGATTCAACAAAATATATTCTGAACAACGAAAACAGGTTAGCATGGGCATAGGAACAAAAATACATCATGCATAGAATGAGCCAGAAGAATTAATGTCATGGAAAGGAATCATCTCAGGAAGTCAAGTGTGCTCTGAGCATATGAAAATCAGTAAGCCCAGTATTCTCATTTGCCATGCAATTCCTGAGCCCTTCCAGGCAACAGTAACATCTGCGAGATAGCACCGTATTACTAAATATCAGAAGCAAAAGAGGTTGGAATTAAGAAAAAAAAATGCCAAAGGAAAGGAGGGGTCATGAAAGGGAAAATGGAAAATAGCTAGTAGTCCCCTGAGAAATTGCGTTTCTTCTGATTTAAACCTGGCACATTTAGATGTCACTGAACTAAAGTTCTTAGTAAATATGATGCCATATTACAAAGGGAACTGACGCACAACACTAATAGAGAAACTATTCTATTCCTGACAGAAACCCATTTAAGAAAGATGTGCTCTACTACCAAATTGCGAAGTGACACTGACACTCAACATGCAGATAAGGTATTTACTTCATACAATATAAGCATCTATAAAACCATCTGTCATTTTCCAAGGACTTTTTTTTTTTTGTGCAGTAAACAGGCAGCAACATTTCTGCTACTACAACGGAATATATTTTCCTTCTATAAGCACTGCTACAAATACTGCAATCCACTCGCACCAATGATTCCATACCTCAAAATAATATGAACCCACATTCTTTCCCCACATTAAATGAGAGAGTAACGAAGACTTCACCTTTGAGAAGATATTCTCTAACTGTGAAATCCTAACCCTTCTGTGAACCACACAATTCTCCAGATCTTTTCCACTGCACTGGCATGAGCAGAAAGTCATGCAAACCTACTTTCTCCAGTAATAATATAGCTACATAAACTGGCAGAATCACCAAGACTTATTCTGAGTTGAAAAAAACCCCTGTCCTTTTAAGAAGATATTTTGAGTTTAAATCGCAACTGTTCAATGCATTAAATGCTTCAAGGTAAGGAAAAAAACCCTAAACATGAAAAAAGCAAAAACTACCGAAAAAACTACTTTTCAGAAGGTGTATCAATTTTCCCCTCTTCATACATAATTCCTTCTGTTCAGACAGTAATTAAGTTGCATACATCATTTTAGCCAGTGACCCACATTGCACAGCATTAGCTTCTTTAACAATACTTAAGTAGGAAAAGGGATTAAGTAATTCACTGTGTAAATGGTAAACCACACACAAAAAAATAAAATAAAAAAGAGACAAAATGAACAGAAGCAAATTAGCGGTCATGTTTCAGTATAGCGTCAGACTTAGCAAACAAAACAAAAAGGATTTCTAATTATTTCAACTGACACATTTTGACATTTCAAACAAATGAGGAATTATCAGGGGTTGATTTCATGAAGCATTTTGCCTAGAGATAAGACTGGTGCACACACCAACTGCAAATGAAGCCAAACATTTTTACCTTTAAATAAATTATTTCCAACAGTCATATTCCCTAAAGGCAAACCTGTTCCAGCTCTCTGCAATCTTAATCCTGTCATAGCAGATTTCCACACAAATTCTTGCACAAGCTAACAATATCTTCATATAGGAAGAATTTTTAAAAGTTTTAACAGCAAAATAGCAATGAATATTTGATCTTACACTCAGAAACATTTGTTAATCACTTATGCAGGAAATAAAATACGTACAAAGACTGCAAACACTCATTTTTCTTCAAAAAAATATGGACCTGGTATGGATTAGGCTATGTTTTAACGGGAGCTTAATTCCCTGCTAACAGAAAGTCTTGAAGAAATCCTACACAATCAAAGGCTCAGGAGCAGTGCTGTGCCAGTACTATTCTTACAACCGCTCTGAAAGTCCAATCATGATTACTAACAGAGGAAACATTCAATAGGCTTTTGTAAAAGCTGAGTTTTCTTAAAACAGATAAAAATATAGAAAAATCCTCAGAAGAGTTCACAAAAATGTTAACTTTAGAGATAACTGCATCTAGCTGTATCTAGCTTTCTTAATATTTAGGTGACTTTTCGCTATTAAGGTAAAAAGTCCAGTGCATCAGTTGTTAAGAGGAGAGGGTGGTCTTCTCCATATACAAAAATTGACTATTGTCTAAGTTAAAAAAAAAAAAAGTGTGAAAAAATAAATTTACATTATGTAGACACAGTTCCAAGATAGATCAGGAAATTATAATCAAAATTTTTAAATGAAAAATCAAAAAATCCAGGTTGAATAATTATGTTTTATTGCTATGTAATTTACTCCACACAACGCTAGTATTTACCAGAACTGCAGTTTATCCTGAGTGGTAACAGATTCATGTACACCAGAATTCTCAAGAACAACTTCAGTTTATTTTCACAGATTTCAATTTGAGGGAGAAAACCCACCATCTTTTGGAGGTAGTCCTCTTAGGATACAATTTTTAACACAGTAAATAAAAATCCCCAATTTGCATCAACTTCGCTTTCTGAGTTTGTAGTATTTGGGTCTAAATACAGCATTATGTTTTAACCAGACTATTGCTGATTATGTCAAACTTAATTTAGAGCTGTGGGTTTTAGTTTTTTTTGTTTGTTTTCACTAAAAAGTGACCTTCATTTTATCTCGATACATTTCACTGAAGACTGCATTCAGAAATCCAATCCATTAGGTTAACTATTTAAGTGCATCTCCTTTAAATAATCAATAGAAAAAAGCTTTGAAAAAAGCCATCTTCCACATTTTCAGCCCATTAAGGTTATGTAAATTCAAGACATAACTCCATTCTTTCCTGCCCTCTCTGTTCAGGGCCTAAAAACAACAAACAAGATTTTGAAAGATTTTAGTTTGGTTGTTTTTTTTTTAAACAAAACATTTACTATAAATGTAACTTTATATCCTGCATAAAGTGAGGAACACTAAATCGATTTCAAGCAAAACACAACCCTAAACAGCTCCCCCAAAAAAGATATAAAGGTGAAAACAAAGAGGAGAGATACGGTCTAAATGCCATTGTCTCCGGGTGTCTCTCTGAAGTGGCTTACGGTGTGGCATTTATCACTTTTCACTCACTGTCCATATTGTTTTGCTGTTTATCCACAGCAGCTAGTGGGTGACTTTTATTTGTATTACTTACTAACTCCTGCCTTGGGCTTTATAACATATTCCCCTTCTGCTTGTCAGTCTCCAAACTGTTTTTCTTTCAATTGTAAATCAATTAGAAGGTAGTGAGAAAGATGCAGTGGAAATACCTATTTATAAGTTTACTGTTCTCAGGTTGTCTTACCAGAAACAGTTACTTGTAACCAGCAAACGATACAGTCAAATAAATAGAAAGCCCTATTCTTATGCCAAAAACAGTGCGCACACACTTATCGTATTATCTGGGAAAACAACAACAACAAAACAAACCACAAGTATCCTCCTTCCCACAGTTAATACCTACATTGGAAGTTACTTTAAAACTTGCTCTCCACTTCAGATGCTGAGGTTGGGAAAGAAGGTGCAAAGCAGAACCACTCATGTATGTGACAAGGAAGAACAGATAGGACCAAGGAAGAGGAAGGGCCCAGTTTAATGATGCCTGAAATGGAGCAAGTTACACCAGAAGGGCATGTGCAAAATAGGGATCAGTTGATAAAAAGGTAAACAGAAAAAAATTTACAGTTTCAGAGCTGGTTTTGAAATTTGAGAAAACTAACCCACCCCAGTTCAAAACTCATAGTATTTTGTTAGATTATGGAATTATGTAATGTCAGTGAGCTTCTCATTCTGCTCAGAAGACTGAATATATGAGTAAAGAAAAAAGTTTAATGTGCACACTTACACCCCTCAATACAGAAAAAAACCAGTTTCTATCAGTTTGAATTTGCATAGGATACTGATGTGTTTAAAAAAATTTTTTTTAAAAATTCTTTAAAGTGAATCATCTTGGGATGGAAAAAAGTTTTGAGAAGTTTGTCAGTATCTTGTAACTTTTGCTCAGTTGCTTACAAGACAAGATTATTAATTTTACCTTGTTTGTTCAGAATAATATAAAAAAACTTGGGATGTCTAATTGCCCGCTTTCTGCAATGCATAAGCTACAATTTACTGTGCTGCATGACACTTAAATGTAAGGCCAGGCAGCATTAAATAGAAAATTCAGAACTTCAAACAGAGCTGTTTTCCAGATCTACCCAGTCCATGTGAGAAGAATTCCCTATACGGAGAGGAGAGGAGAGGAGAGGAGAGGAGAGGAGAGGAGAGGAGAGGTTAATACCCTCACTTCCTTACATCAAATTTAAAATGAAAATTAGCTTCTGGCAGTTTACATTAGATGATCGACTTTCTCTTCTACTACCCGTAACACCTGACAGCAATCTATGGAAGGTGCTCACCAACCACCACCACAGCCTCCAGGGAGGAGACTATTCAGCTTGTCCATTTGATGAGTCATTCAAGGTGACACACAGAAAAAAAATTCCTCAACTGAAGTTGTAACACCCGTGTTTCTCTTCACAAAAGCAACAGTGCCTGGCCATAAACCTGACCCAGAAACACACACCACTGTCTCTGAACAGGAAACAAAATCTTCCCCTTTGCAAAGGTGAAAGTTACAGGCAAAGTTGTCACTTCAGCCATGAAGGTGACTAAAGCTGCTGCTCTGGCTTGAAAGAGCTCACTACAGCTTCTCCTGTTGTAGACAGTCAGGGCTGTAGGTGATTAACATGCCTACTATTAAGATTGCTATTGTTCAGGTTTCAAAGTTCACATGCCCAAGTTAGCCACATTTATATTCCTATATGTAGATAATGGAAACCAAAATTTTCAAGTTCTACACAGGAGACAACCATTTATAGGCAACAGAACTACTGATAAGTATCAGCCTTGACAAGCTCAGCTATTTTTGCAGTGTGTTATTTTTATATTTACTATCAATTCCTAAACAGATCAGGACTCTTTTAAGATCCTCTTTAACACTCTCCATAAATCCACTCCGAAAAGTATCTTTCCGTACTCATACAGTAATCCATGTAATGGAAATTCCCTTGCAATAAGCGGTGGGACTTGCTAGACCAAAGCGTGGAAGTTTTGCGGTCCCTTTTTGCAGAAGAAATTCCTGCTTAAATTCTACCCACACACTTTCCTCTCACCACTCAGTCCTGTTTAGCTTTCCCTCAGATAGAACTTCTGCCATAGCAATTATCCCAGTCACCATTACCAGAGTTACTCATGGTCTGAGGCAGTGAGCAAAGACACATACAGTAGCCAGTACACCAAGGAGTAACCGTAAAGATGTTTTCTGTTCCATCTTCTACTATTGTCCTAAACACTTGTTTCCATTTTTTTTTTACAGCTACGGAGCACAAAGCTTATGCCTTCAAGGACCTACCCACAATAACAACAGAATTCCTCCCAAAGGATGACAGCTAACTAGGACTCTCTCAGGGCAGCCATATATAGTGGAACTGCTTTCATTCTCTTCCTGCAGTACGCATTACTTTGCATTTAGCAACGTTGACTCCCGGCAGCTGCTTATTTTCCAGTTTCTTTGTACTTCGAAATTCTTCTTGAACATCTCACAGTTAATTTTCGATTGTGTGATTTTGTATCCCTAGCTGAATGTCAGCATACTTTGTTCCTCTGCCTAGAACATGTATGAGTTTGCTGAGCGCACATATCCTTGAAGATTCCACTGGAAAGACCTCTGTGGAAACTGATGGATTAGCCTTACCCTTTTCTCATCTTCTGGCCAGTTATTAATACAACAGGAGGTGGTTCCTCTTAATCCACAACAGCTGACTTCCTTTAAAAGCCTCTGGCAGGAGGTCTTGTTAAATGCTTTTTATAAATCGAAGTACATTATACCAGCCATATACTTGTTCCCCCCTCAAGGGATTCTAACCGCCTTGTGAAGCACAACTTCTAGCTAAAAAAAGCCATAATCTCTTTACTGTATTTATGCAGTTACAGAATTTTTATGATACTTTACTTCCTTGAAACTCCCAGTTCTATTTCTCTCTGAGGCCCCTATGGTATCGCATTTGCATCTTGGACTCCTCCAGCACACACAGCCTGACACAAGGGATGGATTACATACTTATGACCAAAAAAGCCGATACTTCCATATCTGAGGTATTTTACAACATGAGTGAATATCATCTGGTCTGCAGGATGTCCTATTCATTTTACTGATTCGCTCTCAACACATGAATTAAAAGACAGCTCCTCTTGTCCACGCCCATACTTCTATATTATATATTAATAATTATACTATATATACACTATATCCAGTTATATATAAGCACATGTACAAGTATATATATAAGGATAGCTTACAGCATCAGTATGCTCATTTTAAAGCAGGTATTTCAGTCTACTACCTTTTTTAAAAGGCACACAGCATTTTGATAAAAGCACACAAGACTCAGCATTTAATCAGCTTATCTATTTTTATACACAGCATTTAAGAGGACCTAATTTGCTGATACATTACAATTCAGGAAAGAGGCAACACGAAAAAAGGGACAGAAGTTTTTTCTTTAGGCTTACATCACTCAGTCAAATATCCAAAGAAAACTTACAGCTTTCAGTTTTCTGTTTTCAGTTCAAGGAATGATAAAGATTTATTACAATGAAGCTAGTATTCTTTTCACATTTTATTACAACAGCAGATGTTGACAACATCTCCAGTCCCGAGGACTAAAAAGGAATCCTTGCATTTTCTGTTCACCTGCCCATTCACTGCCCCCTCCTGCACTTCCCAATAGTTCTTCACTGAAAAACCCTTTGCAAGTTCCTGGGAGGTTTCTACCAGCTCATCACATCTTCATTTAGCAATACTGCCTTTCAAATACTGCCTTACAGCAGCTCCTTCTCAGCCAAACGTTATTGATTAACCACTTCAGCCTCTCCCCCACTCCTCTGCGACACCCCAGCTTGCTACCTCCAAGCCCTCTACATTCACCTCCTCCAATCCTATAATACCAGACTGTGAGGATGCCTGAAAAGCTTGTGTCTTATCTGAGGCATGCTTTTGGCTTGATTTTGGCTCCTGTTCAAGATTTTTCTTTCAACTCCCCTTTTCTGTCATCACTGTATAACCCTTCTCACTGGGAAGCTAAGGCACCTGTTTGCACACTGGTCTGTCTTATTTAAGGTCTGTCTGAACATTCTGGGGGTCTTGAAACAACTAACAGCATGGCATTAATATAAAAATTCCTACTTTGTCTTAGCATAACAGTCTAGAGAAAACTAGATTTTGTTAGAACAAAACAGCCGACAAATAACTAGTTACTCAAACAGCAGGTATTAGCAAATGCCTATGGACAAGCAAGAATATGGAAAACAATCCTCGCTTCCAGTCTCAAAATAGTTTCAGCTCAAATGGTCTCTACGTGGGATATGGTTTGTACATATTCAGATGTATGCTTCCATTAAAAAACGTTAGCATACGGCAAAATACTGGCATTCCATTTATTATCACATCAATTTGAACGACAGTGCAACCTTTCCATTCTGTGAGGCATTTTTGATGTAGCTCACTAGCTGTCAAAGTCTCTTGATGCCTTTTGTTGTATCCTCTTGAAATGTCAAAGCTTCATAACCTGCAGCTATTCTGTCACTTCATCTGTCTTTGTATAGGAAATAATGTAGTAGGCATCAGATCACTGAATCTGGCCTGCTTGAAGGGTGAAAAATTTAAGTCACAGCTCAGAAACCAAGTAATACAACGTGGCAGCCTTTTATTAATAGCATGAAAGGAAGTAGAGCATGGAATAGCTTTCTTATTACACTAATAATGATATATTAAACTACAGTATGCTCATTTTTGTCAGATTATGTAGTCATTGCTTCTAGAAGGACAGAGAATTAGAATCTTTGTCCAGCTTTTTAAGCGTGACAAATTTTTCAAAGAGTTTGGAGGCTTCTTGGTTTTGTTGTTTTAAGAACTATCACGAGTAGCAAACTATCTCTAATAAATATGCCACTAAACAATTAAATTGCTTAATCATACTTTTTCATTATTTTTCTATTTCAACTTTTTATTGTGACTACAAGAGATACTCGAGTATCAAAATGGTTTAGAAGCAATCAAACAGAACCCTCATCTTCAAAATTAGAAGAGTTTCATTGCTCTTGTGACACTGCTCAATCCTGCCTGTTTCTGCTTTCCTCAGAGTACTATCTTTCCTCCCCCTTCCTATGGAAAAAAATACCTTTGCGAGCATAGACGGTGACACACACACCACCTCAGCATGCCCCAGCATATAAAATCTGCACCCGAGCGTGCGAAATCGCGAACAGTCACAAGAATAAAAGGTGAAGTCAGAATACCACTACCTAGCAGGCACGTTAAGTCAGAGGCAGCTCACCAGCTCTGCATGGTGACTGGAGCACAGAGGGAGCAGGGGACTGCTCCCCCGGCCACCACAGGCTCCCCGCTCCTCTGGTGTAGATATTAAAATCAAAGTGACAAACCACATGAACCTCAGGTGCTCACCCAGCAGGGAGGTCTCTTCAGGAAAGCCATAAACCCAAAAGACACAACCACTCCCCCCCAAATAAAAACACAGCTAGAAAAAAAACCTGCTTGAAATGGCTTTAATTTGTTTATTTAAATCAACTACTTGATTTTGGAGAAGGGAAAATGTAGTTATCTCCTGTATAAGCATTCGCTGATTCTGCAGTTTCTTTTTCTGCATAAAACTACAGTTGAGTTGCTGAGACTAAATCCTCAACACTTGTTAAAATGAAATACTTTACCCTGGGCATTACCACACTGGCGAGCGTAATTGGTATCACACTGCAGAGAACTGAATACAGTTTAAGTAGACAGACAAATCAGGGCAATGTTTAAGGTCATAGGTGTACATCTTGCTATAATAGCACATCTTCTCTTCTTGCTCTTTAGTCAACACAACCTTTTTTTGTGGTGGTGTTGTTTTAATAACATTCTAGTCATTGGCATGAACAAAAACAAAGGCAGCAGGGTACCAGGCAAATATTAAAAGGATGTTTAGGAAAAAAAGTGCACTTAGAGCAACATATTTATTAAGTAGGAGACCAAACCTGAATAACTTCTAAATTAAGTCATTTGTAGTATATAATCTTGAACAGTAACACAGGTTTCACTCCTTGCCCAGTGTTACTCAGCTACGCTTCGAAGGCAGTTTCTTGAAAGGACAGATGTGGTTTGTTATCTCTTGCTATACAAATTTGAAAAACAATACTATGGGATTTTTGACAAAGTCATCATTATAGGCACCTCCCTCTGCAAGAGTGAGATAAAAAAGCCAAGATTGCAACAGACATTTTAGAAGGGACTTTTCTAAGAGGCTTTTCAGACAAAAGCACCCTCAGAATAAAGGCCAACTTGGCTGATGTTAATTTATCTCCTTAAGTAACATCTCACTTAAACTCAGTACATAAACCAGGAAAAATTAAGTTACTCGCAGCTGATCTGAAATCTCAGCTTCAACACAAGTGAGAATGATTTTATAACATTAGTCAGATGCATGGGGGTTCTTTAACTTGTCTTCAAAGTACAGACTTCTCAGTACTAATGCCCGGCTAATGGCTAAGTGGAAATCAGGTAGGGAGAAAGCAATAGCAGGCAAATAATGCCAGTGCCTTCACTGCCACCATTGCTTCACCCACCCTGTAGCACACTGGGCCACTTCTGCCAGTCCTGTCAATGGACAGATCAAGTGCTGCTGCCAAAAGATTAAAACCTCCATTTTAGTTGACCTTTTTCATTAGAAAGCCCAGTCTACCGAGGGCATTCACTATGCAAATTCTAATTTTCACTGTTGCCTGCAGGTTTGAGGGACCCTGGCTAAGCTGCTTATTGTGTCTAGAACTTGGCTTCTGCATTACACGTGAAATGAACTTGTCTGGTTCACCCAGAGCTGGAAACAGAGACAGCAATTCACGAGCACATCCTTGTTTAAGTCTTCAAGAATGCCCAGTACTAATCTCCCAAAGCCAAAATTACAAGAATTCTTGAATGTATTAAATGAGTTACATACTGGACAGTTATTGGAGGGATTTTCTGTTTCTTTGTTTCTAAAAAGTTTTAATTCTTCTGACAGTAATTATATCTGAGATGGCTTATCCTCCTAAGAACCAGGCACATGAATAGCTACCTTCTTACAATTCAGTCCACAAAGTGTGACACAAGAGTACTAAACTGAAGAAGCTTAAAAATCTTGTTTTATAACAAAAATTCTTACTTCATAATTGCAAACTAGATCTAACAGTTTGTTCTTTCAGTCATCCTATTCACTAGGTTGTCTTGAGAATGTAAAACTATGAGTTGCAGTTAATCTTTCAGCTTTAACATGCTCAGATGACCTGATGTGATACCTCAGTCTCTGCTTTTGCCATTTACGCTTCAGGGCTTAAACCAGGGCAAACTTGTTCTGGAGAACTATGAACTGCATGCCAGATGCAACTGAGTGCCCTTCATTCATTTTTGGTGGCTTAGACTTGTCCCGAAAAAAAATTCAAGAACAATTCAGACACTAAAGCAAAAATATCAATGAACGGAAGTTTACTTGCCACTGAGAGACACTTGTCACAGGCAACTTTCTCAGTAACAAGCCTGATGACTGGAGAAATGAGAGCAACGCTTTTTCCTGGAAGCACACTCAGAGAGTGTGTAATACTAATTAGAAGAAAGGATGCTCCACAGACAGTATTACTGCTGGGGAACACAGAAAGGGAGGGCCATAAGACATCAGAAAGCTGTGCTAGTAATGGAGAGAATGAAGTTACTTCTCCACAATGCATAACAGCAGCATACAGGATGCATTACAGCATAAAAGCTTCCAACGTGCACATACAAGGAGCAGAGATTATATCAGAGACACATCCTCATATACCTCTACGGTAAAAAGGGATTTTTTTTCCTTTATTAATACATAGAAGTAGGGTAATGTCTATATGTACCATCACAACACCACAAATTTTTGAAAAGTGCAATACTGAGTAAAAGGCAGTAAGTGCCAAGAAAATTAATGAGGCTTCATTCTAGGTTCAAACAATTTACTTAACCATACTTGAGTGAATTTACCTTTTACTAAATGGCATGGTAGTATGCAATACCACCAGATTCAGAAAATACAAAGAGAAGGAAACTGATTAAATTGATATTAGAAAGTATTTTCTAATTCTTTGTGAAGGCAACACCTTCTTCCTTTTTCCTTTATTTCCACCTCTATTGCAGCAATATCAGACCAAGAGTCACATTACTCTGGGTCATCAGTGTCACAAATATGGCACTGTAGGAAAGAGCCATTACCATCTAAGCAGTTGCCTCTACTGATTAGGCTTTTATTAATATCTCTGTAGTAGATGAGTCTAATGTTAGCACTGTGGTACACAAGTGGTACACGGTAACACTGCTAATCAAGAGAAGAAAACATAATTTACAATGTATCCATCTGGGAGGTATCTTTCAAACAAGCTGTGCTGCAATAGAAGCCTTCAGGGACTTCTGCAGAAACAACCAGAAAAACAAGACTTCTCTTAATTTCTCACACCTCTTGACTCCTGATACCTTCCAGATTCCTGGATATCAGAAATTCTCTTCATTCAGGGAATAGCATCTTTCCATAGGTGTCCTAACAATCAACCTGTGGAACTGGGTCTAAGCATTCTCTTCAGTTTAATTTTTAAGTTTACATTTCAACTGATTAACACTGACAAGTGTTTAATTCTTCAAAGGTTTTAAAAGAGCCGTATGAATTTGAAGCCCCAGTCCACAACATGCTATGCTCTGATAAGCAACCGAGTGGTTTATACAATTTGAAGTTTCACTCTCTGCTCCCTTCTCCACACCAAATTGCAGCTCTCCACTTGCCTACCACTCTTCCATGAGAATTGTTTTTCAGAATTGGAAAAGTGCATGACCCACAGCCACATTAGACCACCAAAAGCATGGAGAGAGTTCAAGGACAATACAGAAGCCTGTATGCACCTGCAACTTAACAATCAAAAAATACTTGAGAGTATTTAAGACCTTCTACAAGAAAGGTACTTGCTTAATGGACAACCTGTTTCTAGTGTGTCTGTCTACTGAAAGCATAGTTTGCAGCTCATTAACCATTTTGCAAGAATCTGCGTCATCACCCCTTCTCTAGGATGCCTTTTAATCAGAAAAAAAATTTAATTTAAAAAAAAAAACCCAAATCACCCCCAGACACAAAAAGCCACCACACAAACAAGACAAACAGTATTCTGTGAAAATAAAACAGTTTCAGAACAAATATGAGGCCTTGGTGCTTATTTTTAAAATGTTCTTTAAGCTTCAGTGACTGTTTGCTGCTACCCTTATCTTACAGTCATGCTGAATAAAGCTATAGCTAAATGGAAAGCTAAATGTATTCACGAGATGTTAATGTAACAGTAATTCTAAGCTAGTAATTTTCCCTTCTTATTTTATTTTAAATTTCCCTTATTTTTCTCTCTCCTTATTTCAAGGAGTTAAACACAGCAAAAACAGTAAAACAGTACTTTATTTCAGTGTTCCTTTCTTACACCAGTCTCCTTACAAAAAGGAAAAAAAAAAAAAAAAGCTATTCTGTAGTTACTCTGCATATAAACAGAGTAAAACTGCTGGAATTTATGTTTGGCTCAATCTTACGAAAAAATTTTAACACTCCACTCCCTGTAAGCAGCACCATTCTAGCACTTCAAAGAAGCACAAGTATACTCACAGTTAAAACTCAGAACTTTTCAAAGAGTACATACCAGTTAATAGCTGAAGTCAGATCAATTCTAAAAGGAAATTACCCAGTGGTAAATGGGCTTTGAAGGCAGCCCTGGACAGGAAGGCTCCTACATAAGATACAGGATTTCCCTCCAACCTGGAGGAAATAATGAGCCTTCCTACGAAAAAGCAAACTAACAGCAGAGCATGCTAAAATAACTTCTAGGAGGAGGTCTCAAAATACAGACAGTAAAGGAAAGCAGAGAAGTGCAAACATCTGCTTATAAAAGGCTCTTAAATGTGAAACCCAGGAAAGAAACAGGTTTCCCAGAAGCTCAGACACAGGGGCAGGAAAACCCAAGTGTGGATTCAACCAAGCACAAGTCAGAAAGTGGCTGTTTGTATTGTTAAGACATTTGCTTTTTCTGCAGTAGACATGGGAGGCAGCATTAAAAACAAACAAACAAACAAACACAAAACAAAACAACCCCTACACACAACACCAAAAACATCTTGTTACTTGGCAGAAGGACAGATCATTTCAGAAGCACAAGAATTGGTGTATTCAAATAAGCGAGATGGGAAGGGCTACTCAGAGAAGGACTACGGAGACTTGCAGTGATACATCTCTCTTTTGGTCATATTTCATCCTCTGAACATCTAGGTCCTTGGTATCTACAGCATACAGTTTGTTTCCACAAAAATAGTTTTACATGTGTATGTGTGTATACGCATACAGAAACACACAGCCTACAGTTATTCCCCCCAAAGGAAACAGCTTAAATTGTCAAGTCTATTCCATGGGATGTTTCAGAACACAAAAGTCCTCTATCTTTTTCCATGTCCAGCAATATTGACGTGCACACGTCTGCTGTCATGTCTTTCACTAAGGATACAGCACACACAACAACTGTTGGAAGGTTAACTAGCAGGCCCTATTTCAGTCCCCCAAGAGACATCAGAAACAGTTGGCAGAAAGATTTCATACCACTGGCAAAAGTTGCTTTCATGCCTCTTCTGTTGAAATATCATCAGCATGAAAAAGATGAACTCAATTTAATCATATTTCTTACATCTAGTAATATCCACCACTTAAATATACTTGAACACATTTTGAAGAAAACCACAGGAGATGTAAGTCAAACCTAATGACCAATTTAAAAAAGAAATAATAAAAACCTTTTTAATGTTGTTGTAACAAAATTCATAGTACTCATGTGTATTTATTGAGACCAGATTATACTGTAAAATGCACAAAAAAAATCCCAAAACACAGCCACACTCAATAGCAATAATTTTATCTTCCAGTCTTACCCAAAATAGAAATATAACAGGCTCATAAAACAGAGTCACTATCAGCATTTTCAGAGGGGGTATTACTTGAAGAGCAATATAATGTCTGTGCCTTCAACTACTCAGCTCAATTCTACAGAAGCGGAAAATGGACAGCCATATAACACACACACACAGTCTAATGGCTTTACAATAGGTTTCTTGTAAAGGAAAACAGAGGAAGAGAGTACTGCAATCCCACTGAGACAAAATATAAAGGAGGAACTACATTTTTATGGAGCTTAACCTTCCATGGGTGTACTTCGGATCTGTCTTTCCCCATTTACAAAAAAGTGAATCTGGATAATTTATGTTAAAAGTTGCTGGATTTCTTCATGTATTTTTAAAGAGAATAATGTGCTCTCACTCCAGATACACTCAAACTTATAAAAGGCAACTTATATTGTTGTCTGGAGCACAATAAGCAAGAAAGAAAACTAATACTAGTACATAAAAGTAAATCTCAACATCAAAAATAAACTGTAGTGTTGGGGCACGAAAGTAAGTTTGAGCCTTTTACTTAAAAAAATGATTATCCCTCTCAGGCACAATCCTTACCTGTTTGCCTGGCAATCTTACTCATTCTCTTTTTTAATGCTCTAAAAACTACAGTGGCTTCTCACCAGACCAGGACTGCAGTTAAAAGCCTACAGCGAGCTAGGTAAAGGCCATCAAGGTATGTATCTCCCATCACTAGCACAGACTCAGTTTTGAAATAAAGATTTATTATCCCTGAAGACAGCTGGGGTTCTCAGCCATATAAAAAAAAAAAAAGCCACCTAAAAAAACAACCACAAACAACCAACCCCCCCAACAAACACACACACACAAAAAAACCCAAATCAAAACAAAACAAAAAACCACCACACACAAACCCTACATACTATGAAAATGGTAAGAAGGAAGCACATTCTCAGAAGACAGATAGACAGCTCCTCAAATGGCTGGCCCCCATTGTGAGAAGTAGGTAAGCTTGTAACTTCTTCACAAGTCTTCACTTTTCTCCTCAGTTTTATCACTTTTCGTTCCAAGCAATAGAAATGGAACGGTAATAGCGAAGAAGGAGAGAGGGGTGAGGTACGTGCTTTCTCAACCAAACATCCAAGGGCTTGCACTTCGAACTTCATGTCTCAGCATAGAGGGGTACACAAACTTTCTTTTTTTCTTCTGTAACAACTTCGGTCTCCTTTACCTTGTATACCTCACTATTTCTGTTTACTCCTTCCCTACTCTTAATCAGTGTGCATACTTTCCTTTTGCATTCAAGCAAAGAGAAAAGAGTACTTTTCACATGTTCAGTTGCCGGCTCAAAGCACGAACCACATCTGCTTCACATGCTTTCCCCTTCCACTGAAGTTGTAGCTGTATCAATAATCACTGTCATCTTTAAATGCTAGTAAATTGCAAGTGAAATTCATGTTCCCATGAGAGTTGATAGCCATGTCTACCATCGTAAAAAAATAAATCTAGAAAAAATACTTTCAAGCAAACAATTCATGCTTTTCAGAAAAAGGATTACAAAGCAAGCTCTCCTAAAATTGAGTCAGCTGAAGTATGCAGCAACAAAAGAATTTCCAACATTCAGCTTGTACTGCGGGTACCACCTCGGACAAACATATATCACCCTCAGCCATAAAAGTGGGATTACTTAAATTTTTACCACACTCAAAACCCACCTACACCATTTTTATCTTAACTAAACTGAGACCATTACTCCTGCCATCTATGTACCATAAACCAAAAAAAAACCCCCCACATCACATGCAGCATATCATAAACAATTTAAAATTGCAATTTCATTTCCTTTAGATCAGGACTTCAGCCTGTTGAGAACAAGAAATCTTTACTACTCTTATTAAATATTTACTATATGGCTGTTCTGGCATCATCACAAGAAACACTGCATACAAATGTTATGCATTAGAAAAATACAAAAGCTACATTTAAAACATTTAAAAGATGCTGGCAAGCAGACAATAGCTGGGAAATGCAAATAGAGCTGACAGCCTAACTTTCACTGCTGATTCTTTCCAGGACAAAAAGCAGCCACACAAAACAGCTTAACCCTTTGCTTTAAGGTCAACACGCATCAAGTAAAAACATTTTTAGTGAGGCAAAAAGACAATTAACAGGTTTCCCCATGCAGGTTTCTATCAGTGTGTGTTATAAACTTGGGTCACAAGTGTTTACCAACTTCCTGTATGCAATAAAAGCATATCTATCCCCCTCTGCCATCAACATTTCTACCTTCAGAAAAGCAAACGTGACAAATCTAACCAGGAGTGTAACATCCACAAGACGACCCATAAGATGATGCAGAATGCAGGGGCCTACTATAGTCAGTAGCCCATCCCCTGTCAGCAAAGGAAAGCTTCAACACTACATTAAATATATTGGTTTAGACTGTTTCACCAAGCTTTTACATAGCTGTCCTGTCAGTAGTCATACAACTGTATCTCAAAGCAACAGGCACACAGCACAGTTACAAGATTCAGCAATCCCATTGCAACTTTCAGATTTAAAAGCACGGCTGCCTACCTCAACAGCTTGCACTGCAGCAATAACCACAACTGCTGGTTTCTGGCAGGACTCAGCACACACCGTAATGTAACGATTATTCCAAGTGAGTCTCGAGTAAGAGGCCAAAGGAACATGCTTCCCTTAGCCACTGGCTCTCTCTACAAAACTGTTAGAAGGCAACATTAAGCATCACAATCTCCTGCAAACCATGTGCCTGTGATAACGAGCTACTAGATTTTAAGTTTTGCTTGAAGTGAACCAGTAGCAACCAGTGGCTTCACAAAAACTTCCCAGCCTAAGCATCAGATTGTTATTTAGATAAACAAAAATCTTCCACAACAGATGTGGACAGACCAAAATAATGCTGGCTGGGAATGTTTTCAGGTGATTCTCCCAGGTACAAAGCTTGCTTTCTAGCTAGCTGGCCAGACCAAAGTTTCAAGGCCTTCAGTCTCAGGACAGCAAGGCACCCATCTCAAAAGACACCTTTATTTTCTAACCCCTTTCCTAGCAACAAGCAACCAGGCTGCAACATTTGACCATTCTGCAATCCATTTCTCTGAGAGCAGAGGGTGAACACACTGACTTTTCTCCATTGTCAAGACTGAAGTAGCTCTGAGCTACTGTAAGCTGATCACTGCTGTGCTGAGCACCAGCTTCCAACCCTCCTTTGCTGCCAGTCTGAATTGCCACTTCCAAATGCAGCAGACAGACGCCCACCAAATTGGAAATTGCCCTTCCTCCTGGCAGAGCCTGCCAAGACAGCTGCACTGTTTTCTGTACTAATGACTGGAGAAGGTACTAAAATAACATTTTGGCACTGATGTCCACCAAGAGAAGGTACTCCCATTGTTACTGGAGATGGCTATCATGTTTTTCTTTTTAGCATAAGAGAGTCATGCAAAAGTATATTTAGTAACCTAGTATGGCATAACCCTTTCAATCATGTGCTTCAGCTCAGTTTGAGGGAAGATAACAAAAGCATGTTTTGTTTGCTGTAGTTTTCCAAGCAAAGGCAGTTGGATCTTCAAAGGAAGCAAGGGTCAATTTATTCCTGCTGTACACGCAGCAACAGCTGATTTGGCTCAGCTGGGGATCAGATGACCCAGATCAGACTGTTGGGAAGAAGGAAGGCCATCTCTCTGATAGGCCAGGAGACCTCATTTGGAGTTCACTATGCTGTTTCGTATAACTTCTCAAGGAGATGCATGTGAGAAGACAGACAAGGTAAGGCAAAGAGCCACAGAGAAACCTCACGGGTGTAAGAATAAAGGCTCAAGGAGGATAACTGTGGAACAACACAGGCTACATACTTTTTGATATGGTTTTTGATAGAGCCCAGGCTCGGAATTTGAGCCTTTTCAGAAATGTCTCCAGTGTTTCAAAGGGCCACTGCAAACAGACTGCACATCCATTAACTGTGCAAGGTAAGACCAGATGTTTGAATACATTTGTTAATGAAAATAAACACTTTTTAGTAAACAGCAAGAGCTCAGTGGTTTTATGCAAATGGATGGAAAGGCTGATGCCAGTATGGAAGGAGTACCACTAATCCCTCAAGTCTTCTTCAACAAGATGAAGAAAAATCTTCCTCCTGGATACTCTCTCAAAGCTTCCAGATCCTATTCTAGAACCTGCATCTTTTTAGAATGCATTCCACAATTTAAACCACTTAAGCCTGTAGATTCACTTTGCCTTTTTAAGAGCAAAGTCCAATATAAGCAGGAAAGCTGGCCTAATTTGCCAATTTAGTGGTCAAGTTCTAAATAAAACTTTCAGCAAGCTCATAAGTGGAGAACGGAGAAATATTTATAGCTTGCTCTCCCTCAGCCACCAGCTCAGAAACCACAGAAGGACACATTACAACACAACTGCTAGCACGTGACATCAAGTGCTCAAGCTTCTCTTTCAGCCAAGGACTCCCTCTCTTCCTTGGAATACTCCTTCACCTTCTCTCTTTGCTATTTTAAAACAGAGCTATAAATCCATTGCATTGACATGCCCCAAACTATTTTAAGAAAACATAAGTCAGGTACACTGAGATCAAGGGGGTTTTACTTCCATACTTTCCTTCTAAGCAGTCAAATAATCTTCACCACCTTTTACTCGAGGCCCAAGAACCTTTCCAGAACTTTTGTCAGCTCTTAACCCCATAAGAAGTCCTTTAAGGGCATACAACCCATTATCGTGACCCAATATTTTGTTTACGGTAATGGCATTGAAAAAATGTTTATACAGATATCTGGAGTTGATGCTATTTTCTATCTTCTTCTCTCATTCCCACACTCTCCAAACTGAACACACATGTAGTTTCAACACCTAAATGCAGCTCCAGAATAACTTCTCAGAACACATGCACCCAGTCAGTGCTCCAGGGTGACACAGTTATCTTCTCATGAAAGCTGAGACCGGTTGTCTTAAGTCTCAAGGGCACAAGCATTTTCACACTTTTTGTTACTAATTATAGACTACTGGCTTTTCTCTTCCAGTCTCTCAGGTCACAGCAGCTCCCAAATTAAGCCATAGACATGTAGCCTTTTTATGTTCCGGGAGAAGAGTTCCCCATTCATAGCTCCCTACTCACCAAGCTACTAACTACCATTCTCTTTCAAAAAGGTTAGAGCTTCCTCAGATATCATGAATATCTAAATTAAGGAACATGACTCAGTTAAGCAGTTAAGCTTAACACACTACTTGGTAGTTTGAGTTGTGGTTGGTTGGTTTTGTTGTCGTTTTGGGGGTTTTTTTGTTTGTTTGTTTGGGGTTTTTTTGTTGGTGGTGGTTGGTTGGTTTTGTTTTGTTTTTGTTTTTTTAGGGAGGTTTCAGAATAACCACATGAGCAATTAAAGCCAGTAGGGAGTGACGACAATAACTGGGTGTAGGCTGACTGCAATAACTTCTCTTTAACTAGAACAACAGGAGCCAGGAGAAATACTTTCACCTGGTCAGGTCCACAGATATTATATTAAAGCCTCAGCTCCTCCTACAGTAGACTTTACGGAGCAGATGCACACAGGGAAGTTGCTGTGAACCTCTATTATGGCAATCTTAAAGCATGAATGAACAAAAACATCAAGTAGTATAATTACTGATCAGAATAACAACCTATGGAGTCTGATGTTATGCAGCTTCAACCAGAGAGCCTGCTTTAAACGAGGATGTCTTATTATTACCATCTGCTCAGAGATTAAAACCAAGATGGCCACAAAAGTGGCAAGGGAGTATTTTCTTCTTTAAATTAACATTAAGCAGAAGTCAACAGTTCTTATTTTATAATCAGAATAATGCCAGTTAGAAGGGATCTCTCCAGATCATCTGGTCACGTTTTATGGAAAGAGTTAAAAATTAAGCATGAGCATTTTCAGACTAGCCTGACATTAACAAATGTTTTGCTGCCTGATTCAGAAATACCAAGTTTAAATCGTTATTTTCAGAACTAATTAATTCCAAATATCCTTAGTGAAACAGATCAGGTACACCTTGTCTTCATGCAGGGAAAACCTTGGTTTTTCAAGCACGTGACACCGGTCTTCACACTAAACCAAAGAAACCTCCCTTTACCAGTCTCCCAAAGTTGTCTCTGAAAGGGTTAAAGGTGCTATAGGCTTTCACAAGCTTAACAAAGGATTTCTGCACTTGCTAGCATCCTTACTTCAATAGAACATGTCCTAATATACATATGGGAGGAAATGCTAAGCATAAAATAGCTGCTCCATTTTCCCTCAAGTCATTATGCTTTGATTGCACTTAGAACTTTGGGAAGGTCGAGCCACATGACATGCAAGTGCTCCAAGAGAGTGCACATCACATGGTTAGTTTGGGGAAGAAAGGCTGGAGCTATTTCCTGGTTAGCTTGTTTGGTTTTAAGTAATATTCCCTCCAGTATGTAGTCCTTCAAATGCTTCTCCTCATTTCATAAATGGCTTCCCAGCATTTACATAAAGTGTTAACTTCCACCCCTCTCCCAATTACTCCTTTTCTGGTGCCAGATACTACCCATAAAACAAGTCAGTGTTCCATGGCTGTCAGAAACGTGTCAAATCAGCCCTGACTCATCAGTCATCGCCCTGGGATGTCACTGCATCCCAGCCAGAAGCACCATCTAGAACCCCGACACTTGGCAGCACTCTTTCCCTCACAGTGAAAACTTGCTGCTATTTCACCCATTTCAGCTTCAAACCCAGAGCAACAGTTACCTTTTTAGGAATGCACCCACATATTGCCCAATGGTTTGTCACTCAGAGAACGAAGTAAAACAGATGTCTCCTTCAACAAGCCAACAGCACATCCGAAACAGAAGGGAAAATAAAGAGCAAACCTGTCTCCAGTGCCAGAGTCCCTTCCGACAGCTCTTGTAAGATTACGAGAGCTATATGCCACTGCATCAGCCTGCTTAACATTTCTGCTTTGGTCCTTCCTACATATTACAAGAAACTGAAAAGAAGTCCATATTCCAACTTTAATAGTTTAAGGAAGAAGTGATGCAGCTGCCTGCGGCCAGCAGCAGTGCCACAAACACACTTCTCCCCTCCCGGGCTGACCGAACCACTCAGCACCAGGTGGGAAGCTCCCTGTGCTCGAGTCCAGGGGCTGTGAAAAACATGTTTCTGCTTTTCCCTTGTGCATCTCCAAGACACAGACATGAACTTGACAGTGAAGAAGGCAGTGGCACTTCACCCCCCTCATAATACTCTTCGAAATCTGCTAAAAGCCACGTAACCAAGCAGCTGCTGTTCTGCAGGAAAAAGAAGTCATTATAAGCAGAATTAAGTGGTCTCACTTGGGGCAGAGGGAGAGGGCAAGAAGAAAAACCGATGCTACAGTCTCACTAGTCTGAAAGGTTTGGAAGTATTTGCAGTTGTCTCAATGACGCAATTACAACCATGACTCAACCAGACTTTGGCATTTGTAATCATTTTTAACATGAAAAAAAGCAAATGCATGTGTGAACGCAGTATTATTTTCAGTTTAAACTACGTCATAATTTGTTACACGCAGGAGAGTAACAAAACAATACTGACATTTTAATTCTATATGCCTGGCAGAAATCCAGCCTCATTTTTTAATGTATTTTTTTAAAAAACTTATTTTATACATATGCTGACATAAAAGCTCTTTAACAAGTTACAGCAGATATCATTAGAGAGTAAAAATGCTCAAGGTACCCTTTTCACTTCTTAGGAAGAAAGTCAGGGGTATAAAAACCTTCATTTAAGAAAAAAAGTCAAGCCTTTCAAATTTGAGACCTCCTGGGCTGAAAGAGATAGGAGCTGCAAAACCACAATCCAGATTACCCTTTACAAAACTGTGTTTATACCTCCCCATGTTCACTGTGCGCTGCTTCACAAAAGCATATGCTGCTTTCCTATTGCTTTTATTACACCCATTAAGTATTGAAGTTTAACCTCCTATGTCAGACAAAAAATTACAACATTAAGAAATCAACATATTAATGAATTATGTTAAAGCGATCATGCAGCTCAGGGCTGAGGACAGAGCTTCTTTTGTTTTCCCTTCATTTCTCCCCTCCCAGTGCCAATATACAGCCACCTCCAACCAAATTAGGCCATCTGGTCACCTGACAACTGTAAATAGTAAACAGTCAGTTAATACCGTTTAAGAGATTAACTGTACTCTAGCATTCACAGGTGAAGTTATGATAAACCTGTAGGTTAGTTTTGGTTTTGTTTTTAATCTTAGAAATTGAAAGAATTTTGTAGTTGTGCTCAATGACTCCTATTAAACAAAATTCTTATCTCAGCTTTGACCCACCTGCCCCCATCCTCCCCACCATCATACTAAAGACCAGCCATATATTTAAGTGGCCATATATCTGTTGTACAGAGGATGACATACATTCCTTCAAAGACCTTAAAGTCAACAAGAAAGAATGGATTTATTTAGAACCCCTAGAACTGCTTTAACTGAAGTTAGTCAGGAATTGTTTGAAAATCTGGTACAAAAGAATGAAAATACTAAACATTAAATTGAGACAGAGTTGTGCTGAATGGAGTTAAATCCAGTTGGTGGCCAGTCACGAGTGGTGTTCCTCAGGGCTCAGTATCGGGGCCAGTTCTGTTTAGTATCTTTATCAATTATCTGGATGAGGGGATTGAACGTACCTTTAGTAAGCTGGCATATGACACCAAGTTGGGTGGGAGTGTTGATCTGCTGAAGGGTAGGAAGGCCACACAGAGGGACCTGGACAGGCTGGATCATTGGACTGAGGCCAATTGTATGAGGTTCAACAAGGCCAAGCGCCAAGTCCTGCACCTGGGTCACAACAACCCCAGGCAGCGCTACAGGCTCAGGGAAGAGTGGCTGGAAAGATGCCTGGTGGAAAAGAACCTAGGGTGTTGATTGTCAGACGGCTGAACATGAGCCAGCAGTGTGCCCAGGTGGCCAAAAAGGACAACAGCATCCTGGCTTGTATCAGGAATGATGTGGCCAGTAGGACTGGGGAAGTGATTGTCCCCCTGTACTTGGTGCTAGTGAGGCCTCACCTCAAATCCTGTGTTCAGTTTTGGGCCCCTCACTACAGGAAAGACACTGAGGTACTGGAGAGAGTTCAGAGAAGGGCAACGAAGCTGGTGAGGGGTCTGGAGCACAAGTCTGATGAGGAGCGGCTGAGGGAACTGGGGCTGTTTGGCCTGGAGAAAAGGAGGCTGAGGGGAGACCTGATCGCTCTCTGCAACCACCTGAAAGGAGGTTGTAGCATAGAGAGAGTTGGTCTTTTCTGCCAGGTAACAAGTGACAGGATGAGAGGAAATGGCCTCAAGTTGCACCAGGGGAGGTTTAGATTGGATGTTAGGAAAAATGTCTTCCCAGAAAGGGTTGTCAGGCATTGGAACAGGCTGCCCAGGGAAGTGGTGGAGTCACCATCCCTGGAGGTGTTTAAAAGACATATAGATTACGTTTTTAGGGTCATGATTTAGTGGTGGACATGACAGTGTCAGATTAACCGTTAGACTCAATGATCTTAAAAGATCTTTTCCAAGCAAAATGATTCTATGATTCTGCTCAATGATTCTATACATGTTGCAATAACAGTAGTGTTTTAATGGTTTTATTTCGTAATGGCCTCCTGACAAGTATAGCAGTTTAATGTCAGCTATCAAATGCCACTGCTGATTAAGATCCACCTCAACTCCAGTGCTTGACCAACCTGATAGTCTTCAGTGGTTGCATGACTGCCTCAGTAGATGACGAGAGAGCAGCGTATGTTGTCTACCTTGACTTCAGCACAGTTTTTGACAATATCTCTCACAACATCATCATAGGTAAGCTCAGGAAGTGCAGGTTAGATCAGTGGACAGTGAGATGAATGGAGAACTGGCTGGATGGCAGAGCTCAGAGGGCTGCAATCAGCAGCGCAGAGTCCAGTTGGAGTCCTGTAGTTAGCGGTGTTTCCCAGGGGTCAGTACTGGATCCAGTCTTGTTCAACCTGTCCATCAGTGACCTGAATGAAGGGACAGAGTGTACCCTCAGCAAGTTTGCTGATGACACAAAATTGGAAGGAGTTGCTGATGCACCAAAGGGCTGTTCTGCCATTCAGCAAGACGTGGACAGGCTGGAGAGTTGAGTGGAGAGGAACCTAGTGAAGTTCAACAAAGGCAAGTGTGGGGTCCTACACCTGGAGAGGAATAATCCCATGTACCAGTACAGGTTGGGGATTGACCCGCTCAAAAGCAGCTCTGCAGACAAGAAGTTAATCATGAATCAGCAATGTGTCCTTGCAGCCAAGAAGGCGAGTGGTATCCTGGGGTGCATTAGGAAAAGTGTGACCAGCAGGTTAAGGGAGGTTCTCCTCTCCTCCTTTTCTGACCTGCAGTACTGTGTCCAGTTCTGAGCTTCCCAGTTCAAGAAAGACAAAGAACTACTGGAAAGAGTCTAGCAGAAGACTTACTTACAAGGGAAAGCTGAGAGAGCAGCATGTGTTCAGCCTGGAGAAGGCTGAGAGGTGATCTTAATGCTTATAAATATCTGAAGGGTGGGTGTCAAGAGGATGGGACCAGACTCCCTTCAGTGGTGCCCAGCGATACGAAGAAGCGGAAAAGGCACAGACTGAAGCACAGAAGGTTCCATCTGAATACGAGGAGAAACTTCTTTACTCTGAGGGTGCCAGAGCACTGGAACAGGCTGCCCAGGGAGGTTGTGGAGTCTCCTTCTCTGGAGACATTCAAAACCTGCCTGGACACATTCCTGTGTAACCTCATCTAGGTGTTCCTGCTCCAGCAGGGGGGTTGGACTAGATGATCTCCAGAGGTCTCTTCCAACCCCAAACCTTCTGTGATTCAAAAGAGACCACTTATATTCATTATAATGATAATGGATAATGGATACTAATGTTTGCACTTCAGTATAATAATTTGTGCAAACAACTCATTAATAGTACTTTGAAAAGATGTGAAGAGCTATGTAAAATGCTAAGCATGAACTGCAAGTTGCTAATGCAATTCAGGTAATAGAAAATCCACTTCAGTTCACCTACATGTCATCTTCACAATGTAAATTAGAAGCATCAGAAAAAAAAAATACTGGGTAAACAGTTCAATTCTTTTCCTCTTCCCAGTTCATCCACCAGACAAGCACTTCAGATACAAAGTTTATTTTTCTGCATATAACTATTTTGATTATTAACATTAATTTTGAAAAACTTTGCTGGCACATCAGCAGATGTGCTTTGCAGAGGATTTCACAACATCCTATCTTAGTGACAAAGTAAAGGAAGAGCCTAATTGTCCTTAATCCTCTATTTAAAATAGGTTAGATGAAATCCTCTTTTGACTGAAGCAAAGAGATTACTCAGTGCCATCAGGAAAAAGAAAAACTATTCCCGCCCCCCCCCTGCCCCATATCTAGATGAGTTTAATGATTAATGAAAGAAACAAATTAACCAATCTCCTATTTCAAAAAGGGAAATCAGTCTACAGGGAAAAGCTGAATAAATGGAAAAGTGTCCTTATGAAATCTCCAAGTTCTTAAGCTTTCATGCTTGTAGTAACTACCATGATAACATACGTAAGAACAAGCATCCCAGAACATTGATTCACAGTATACATTAGTAAACAGACAAAAGAGCTAGTATGAGGTTCTTTATTTTAAATACCAACACACATCTGGATCCCTGCTAAATCTTGGCATAATTCTGGACATTGCCAAATCAAGTGCATACAATTTCAGTAAATACATGCGCACACATCCATACGTGAATGCATGTGTATGTATGCAGATAGAGGAACAAAGGGGGAAACTGGAGACAGCACAAGGAGAAGCCATGGAGAACATTGTTAACTAACAAGAAAAAACAAACACTAAATCACAGTCATTATAGGCTTATGCCAACACCCAGTTTTCTTCCTGTGAAACAGTAATTTTGTTACCTGAAAACATTAAACTACCCTTACAACTTCTCTCTATGGAAGATCAGGGTAGTACTCTCTTCCCTGTCCTAAGGAAAGATGAATGCACTAAGAAATTAAGATCCAGGTTTGCAAAGATATTTAGGTGACTTTTCAGCCTGTGGTCTTCTGTGATCTTCCAAATAAACTTCCCAGCCACTGGCTCATCCCATCAGTCTCCTAGAATAATCCAGGCTGGCCTGCATTTTTCTTCCTAGAAAGAGCACAATTTTAACATAGTATCACAAATACTCAACACTTACAAAATTCAAATCAAAGTTAAATAGAAAAAGAAAGATAACAAAACACTTCTCATGACTAAGAGTGCGTTTGTGCCACAAGCTTCTCAGAATCATTACTGAGAGGGGAAGAAAAAAAAAAAATACTCATAAATAAAAAAACATTTGAGCCACAAGATTCTCAGAATCATTACTAAAAAGAAAAAAAAAGAAAAAAAACAAAACACTTCTCATGACTAAGAGTGCGTTTGTCCCACAAGCTTCTAAGAATCATTACGGAGAGGGGAGGGAAAAAAAAAAACCAAACACAAAACACACAACAACAACTGGTGTCTGCATGATATAGAAAAAGAACCCTTGGTTTGCCTTGTCTACCTGCAGCTGTTGCCATGACAATTATAGCAGAGACAGTAATAGCATTCCAGTGTCATTCTGCCTCATAGCTCAGGATGAACTTCAGCGGAAACGTCCCTCAACAATTATACACATAGAAATACTACATTATCCTGTGTGTAAAGGTAAACAAGTAGAATAAGCAGCATTACTCTGGAAAAAAAATATAATCTGACTAAAAGATTTACATGAGGAGAGGCAGGCTATTTTTCTCAAAAAAAAAAACCCAGTTAAGTTGAATCCAGTTGCATAACAGGTGCTAAAACATCTGCTCAGTCTTTTCTGTGGCACAATTTTCTTTTTGTTTCCTCCCCCTGCCACAGCTGCATATGACATGGAGGAGGTATCTCACCGTCAATCAGGTTGCAGCTCCTCCTCAAAAACGACAACTGTTTTCTAGTGGCATTTAAACCTAGTTAGATTAAACAAGTTTATTATCCCCAGCTCAACAGCACAAACAGTAGCCAGCTATGTTATTTACGGAATGTTTTACTTGTCAGGCCAGTTACTGTTTTCTAAGTTTTTCACGTTTAAAAAACAGACTTATTAGAAAACTCCAATCCACCTTGACACTTTTCCTGTTTCAGTTACCGTTGTATGACAGGAACAAGAAATTAATGAGAAACAGTGAACAGATATTTTAAGCTATACGTGTGCTACGTTGCACCTTGCCCTCTTTCTTCCCCAAAAAAGATTTTGAAAAGGCTTCCTGCTTTCAGTATTGATACTCTGTGGTGCTTTAGAAAACGCATAAAAGCAGAACTGTATTTTAAATTTAAAAAAAAAAAAAAAAAAAAATCAAAGAACATGCTATCAAAAGACAAAAGCAACATGTAGTTCTCATCTCAGAAAAGAGAAGTATTTCTGATGCTAAAAATGGCAAGGTGAAGAGTTCTTGATCTATTTTAAGTCACTGAAATACTTCTACAATTTAAATGCTCCAAAAGCAATGTTTTCCGCTATCAGAGAGCATCTGATGGGTGCAGATGAGCAGTATTTTGTAGTCAATAGCAACCAGCTTGTAATATGTACTCTGGCTTCCCGTAAGTGAACTGTTTTACATACACAATGTCCTATTTTCATTTGTTTATTCTCAAAAGAAAAGGGAAATCTTGTTTTGCTTGTGTAAATTAGCTAATTGATGGGGGAGGGGGAGAGGAAAAACAACGCCCATGCAATTCTCCATGTTTATTGCCCCTCAGCAACAAATAATTGATGGCGGACAGGAGAGTGTCTGGGTTTTTTTCTGAGCCTCGGATGATACTGAAACATCTTAAGAGCACATTACAAAACCAGAACGAATACAAGAGTCACTACTAGTATGCAAGAGCCATTTACATTTGCAGAAGTGCCAAATCCTGTCGGCCACACATAATGTTCAGAATTAACTTCTGAGGCAACTAAAGCTTCCGAATTTTGTCTCTTTAAACGATAGTCTGAAAAGTATGCAGGCAGCACACCATACAGACTCTTCCACCCTTCTCCCCCCGCAAAAAAAAAAAGCAATGGTGCTTGGGGAAATGGGAATTCATAAGAGACCCGCGCTGTTAGATGTGCTCTGTCACACCTTTCACATCAGAAAGAACTGGTACCCACAGCAAAGCAGATATGTAAGACGGGAAGCATCTCAGGTTTCAAGGAAACACTGTGACACACTGACTTTCACAAGAGATAACAAAAATGTATCACATACCAGGGATAGACACAGACACTTCAGAAATGCAAGTTAGCAATTGCTGACCTGTGAAAACAGGCATAGCTCCTATTGAGAACATCTTTTGTACAATAAGGATAGTTCGCAAAGAGTCAGTACATAAACACATTTACTCGACACTTAGAACAGCTTAATATTTTGTTGAGTTATATCCCTGGAATTTAAAACAACAACCAAAAAACCCACCACCAAACCTTTTTGACTTACTGTAAGTGACAGCTAGGAATAAAACAGTATTTATATTAACAGGCACCCTGACTACGAAACATCTAGACAGCAATAGTTTCATACCAGTCTGCAAGGGTACGGAGAAAGCTGAGTGACTACAAGCAAAAGCAAGAACTGGAATGCAAGGGTACCCTCATATGTATGAACTGAAATTAGATTAAAAACAGTAGCTCATCTAAAACGCTTGATAAATGGATTGTCCTTTTAGACACAAGTAACTCCAGAGCACAGAGCCTTACAGTTTCTCTAACTTTCAAATCAAAGTAGTTATCAACCTTTGCTTTATCAAAGCTAGATAAATGGGAAAAAAAAATAAGCTCAATATTCATGTATTTCTACTAAGACTATATATACTAGTAAAATACTTTGGAAGTCTAATTAGAAAACAGTTTTAGAACTATTACTGCCGACAGAAACAACAGAATTGTCTGAACTGGTGATCAAATGCCACAGGATGCCATGAAATTTAGTAGAGAACTCACTGAAATCCCCTAACTTTCTGGTTAGGCTAGTAGTCAATCACCTCCTCAAACTATGACTGAAGTTGACCCACTTCTATAAAAGTGAAAAATAAAGCATTCATCTGTAAACTCACTTATTCCAACCTCCCCAAAAAAGATTTTCCAGAAATATCTGCAGAACTGATAGGTCAGAAGCTTCCCAAAGGCCAGAGCTGTAATAAATCACTGTTCCTTCTGAAAGCAAACCTTATCTGCTGCTATACACATTTAGCAATATCTACACAGGGAACAAATACTTAACATCCAGCTTTGTAATCCTGAAGTAACAGGAGAACATGAAAGATGAGAAGCAATAAAATGGCAGGATCTCTACATATACTACATAATACAGGCAAAACTGTCCAGTAATTCAAACCTCTGACACAGTAATATTTATTATACCATCCAAAGCCATCAACCTGGGCAGATGCATTTACTGATGAGGGCCAGCTGTCTTACAAATACAGAACAGACCATAGGCTGAAAGATGTTTAGCAACCATTTAGTGTCCAAACAAACATACGCTAAAGAGTGACACTTTTCCAGATTGCCCAGATATATTCAAATCCACAGTATTCAGGAATATCCAAATCAACGTTCAGCCATAAACAGCCACCATCAATATACAAAAGACACATGCGTATGTTTTATTAAGTAAATGTTCATTTTATGAAAGGTAAGATGTCATCAAGATTTGCTTTAAGATTATTAGCCATCTCCTGACTATACAGAGGAAGAACTACTGAAGTCCTGAGATCAGCAAGAAACGTTGACAGAGAAAACTAATGCAACTGCAGTTACATGGGCAAAAGACATTGCTTAATAATATCCACACAGTGTCACAAATAATCTAACTATAAAACAGAAGCTAATCTTGTATGGACACAGTTCTAATTATCATTGCATGTTTGGTTTTGCTCTACATAGTGTACTGCTTAATATTAAGATACCTGTCATTACTGAGCACATGGCAGGCCCTGCGTGACACAGGACAGCACACACTCATTCCATATTCTCAGGCTGCAAGGCTGCCCTCCCCGGGGTAGCGCACATCCTCTGGGGAACACACAAACAATCCAAGGAGGAGACAGAGGACCATGTTGTCTGATGCAAAAGCAACATCCAGAAAAATAGGTTACATTTTAACAGAGTATGCAACATACAGTATACCCCTTGAAGGCAAGTTTCATACTATACCCACATAGCCTTTATTTCCACTATTCGGGAGTGTAAATTAAACAATACAATTGGTAAAATTTATCTGTCTTATTGTAGAAGACTAATTCAGATCTGTGGTCCCACATAGTAGAAAAGCTGTATGTAAAAGATGCTTCTATTTCATTACTTAAACATGCTCATACAGTTTGAAGCAGTAAAATATACAGAATAATATCAGACACAATTAAGAAAAGTTACACTGCTATATTTCAGCTTGAAGGATCAGGAAGCATTTCGAAAACTACCCGAACTTCATGTCAGCTGCACTGCAGTGAAACAAACACCTTTTGTATATAATAGGAAGTTATTTTTCACCAATGGTCCCGTAAATGGTGCATGGCTGCCGCAATGGTAAGTGGAAACAAGAGCTGAAGTGAAAACAAAAAAAAGCTGCAGGATGGATATAAAGAGGCAGAACAAGAGAACGTCAATTTCGAAACTTAGTAAGAGAAAGACATCACTGCCTCTGTCCTTCTAAGACACTACACCATTTCTTGGAGAAAAGATACGAACAACAGTATGACTAGCACACCAAACATGCATCTTATTCAACCCATGTCACTGAACTATTCCAATGCGTGGAAGATATAAAGATGACACTCAGTACAGGTAAAACAGCAGAGAAGTATTTGAAAATGCTAACCAGGAAACTGACTTCAACTTGAACTGACAGCCCCCAGTCATCGTTAAGCTTCCATAGGGCCTTGAAGATACACGTGACTTTGCATTGCTCCAGGACAGCAACTGCAATAACAGCAAGGGAAAGGGGAATGGGGGTGACCTTGACAGTCAGGACAGGAACCCTGGTATTTAACTTATGCCTTTATGTCCTACAACATACAGTATAGGGAAAGAAGTGATGCAGAACTCTTTGAAACCATCGTGTTAGAAGTCTCTATTAGTAATAACAAACAGTTGCTGTGCTGTGTATTATCTGAAGATCACACTGTACCACTGGTAAGAGCTCCCAGATACCTCAACAACACCTCCAGCCTGTCTCCACCATGGTTCTTGGGATAATCCAGAGACCAGCCTGCTCTGGGAAGGACCAGCTGATGAACAAATCCAGAACACAACTTGGAGAACAAAAATTCATCACCTGGGACCTCAATCATTGAATAGTTTCTGTATAGATTTTAACTAACCTCAAACTTGCACTTACTTTGCTACAAGAACACGATGTATGCTCTCTGACTCTCCTGCAGAAGTGTCAGTGCCTTGTCTCCGTTATTAAAAAGCAGCTTGGAAAGAGGAAAGCCCATCTACACTTGAGAGGCATAGCTAGTGTGTATAGAGCTTGGGTGAACAACTACAAAGCAGTACTGCTGACATGTGCATCTGCTACTCCTGTACAGCAGTCAGTTTCAGGCCCAGCATTCACACTGTTAATTTTCATTTTCACTGCTGAAGCTGTACACAAATAGTTGAACCATAGAGATATTAAAAAAAAATTTATAAAAAGAAAAAACACAACACACAGAGGCATTAGCTTACCAGATCATAATGGCCTTACTGAAATGACAGACACAAATTTACTTACAGTAGCTTTTTTCAAAATGGTATTTCCTTTTAAGAAAGGAGTAAAAATTAAGAAACTAAAGGAATGCAAAAGAACAAGAAGCAACAAGTGAAAATATACAAGGCAGTCTGTAACAGCTAGACAATTACCCAGACATAGCCTATTGGCATACATACAATAAAGAAAGTAGTATTATCTAGGAAATAGGAACACTTCCTCACATGGGATATAATAATGTTCCATTTAGCTTTTACACTGCTGAATGACTCTCATCGGCAGTACAGGAGTGTGATGAGAATCCACAACTTAAAAGCTCAAGAGCCTTATTTTCAACATACTGTCTTCTCACATAAATCTTCATCTTTTACAATAACTACCACAGCTACTCTCAAGCCCATTTCTTTCATATTTGACGCTTAAGCCTACTTGGAAATAGAGGTTAGCAACAATCTTGCACCAAAGAGATTTAGAGACCACAGTATGCTCTGTGCACAACAAGCGTGCGCTATTTGTACAGGCTCCAGATGTGAGCACACAAACAAGATTTTTAACCGAATCTGACAGTCAGATCAGCACTGACAGATCACTACACCCAAACTGATCCTGCCTGCTTCCAAACACAGCTCAGCACAGTTCACCTGAGTTTGCATATCCACAGAGACTATGGCTTCTCTTGTACCTTATTATGAGTATTCTCCTCCTTTCCTCATAGCTGCCTTCAGGACCCACCTCTCCCCTCTCAACTCATGCCACATGATACCCTATTGTAAACAGAAAAAAAAAAAATCCAGTCGTTTTTCACTTCTGCTATTTTTTTTAATTCATACTTAAAGAAATATTTCAGCCTATATTATGTGGCGATAGCTCTTGACGTGAACCAAACAAAGGGTATTTACATTTGCTTGGTCAGAACATGAAAGTTTGCTCAGAGTTCTTTCTGCATGGGAGAAAAAGCCGTATGTATTTGAAAATCTGAATTATTACTCCCCATCTTTTTAAAATTTCTTCTACACCCAAAAGCAGAAATCTGCAGTTTCCTGGTATTGGTGGTCCCCAACCCTTGTATTGTATAACCCCGTACTTACTGGCACTCCACCAACTTACTGAAATCATTACCCTGAACATTTTTTAGGAGTTCAATGAAACCAGATTTGCACTCACTGATGCACCTCAACCTACACTTGGAACTACTCTTAATGCACTACTGATTTGCTCTTTCAGACGGTATGGGGTGGGGGAAAACATGCTGACCAACAAGCAAGATTAACTCCCCTTCCCCAAAGCGCACCACGTTTAGTGCGTTCAAATCTTACCACGCACATCTACAAAAACTTGGGACTATTCCGACCATTCGTCGGTGTACTCAAACTGGACAATTCCACAAACCGGAACTTGACTGAAACAATACAAAAAGAAGAAAAGAAGAACAAAACAAACAGGACCTAGGTGTTTTACCTGCCCTGGTAACTACGTATCTCAGCACACTGTAAATTACAGCGCTCTGAACTTAGGTCAGCCCGTGCACTTTTAGCGAGCGGCAGCCCCTCAGCCGGGGAGAGGGCTGCAGGGAACCCACGAACAAGCGCTCCATCCTGCCTTTACAGGGGAAACCACGCACAGCGGCCCCCACGGCTGCCCTGGCCGCGGTGCGAGTCATGGGACCGCCGAACTCCTGACCGAACGCTCCCCGCAAGCCCGGGGCTCGGCGCGGTGCAGCTCCCCCGCAGAGACTCGCCCGGCTCCCCGCTGCCTGCAGCCCCGCTGCCTCCCCTGCAGGTGCAGAGCGGAGGGGGCTCCCCACCCCTCGGGGGTACAAGCTGAGGGGAAACCCCGGCGGCGGCTCCGGGGCTGTCGGGGCCGCACGGGGTCGGGCCCAGCGGGCGGTACTCACATATCGGCTCACGAGGGTCCGGAGGAGGCTGCAATCCATGGCGGGCGGGCGGCCGCCGTCGCCCGGGTACTCAGGACCGCGCCGCCGGGTGCTCGCCGGTGCCGCTGCGCTCCCTGGCTCGCCTCACTGCCCACATGCGGGGAGCCGCGCTCGCCCCGCCAAGCCGCTGATTACCCCGGTCGGGCGCTCGCCGGCGTCCCCCGGCTATGCCACGTGCTCGCCGCCGCCGCCACCGCTGCTGCAGCGCGGCGCCCCGCTGCCCCTCATGCTCCCCGGGGTCGCCGCCGCCACAGCACCTTCCCGGAGAGACCAGGAACACCAGCGCCGGCCACCTCCCGCCCCGCGCGGGCCGCCCGGGGCTTTATCCGGAGGGAGGGAGGGAGGGAGGGGGCCGCCCCCCCCACGCCGCTCCCCGTCGCGCGCGCGCGGACCCGCCCGGTACNTTTCCCCCCCCCCACTCCGTCCCCAAGCGTCGTACGCGGTTGCGGGAGGGGTTTGTGTTGGTGCCCGGTGCTGCGGACGGCTCCCCGGCTGGGGGTCTGCCGCGCCGGTGGCTGCCCTGGGGGAGAGCGGAGTGGGGGCACAAAGCATGTCAAGAGGAGAAAAGCACTTGAAAAAGCTCCTTCCCCCTCCTCCGCGCATCCCGCCCGCGGTGCGCTCCCCCTGGGCCCCGCTGCGTGCCGCCACTCGCGGCGGAGCGGGACGCGCGGTGGGAGAAGCGGGGCGGGCGCCCCACGCGAGGGGAAAGGGGAAGGTGAGGAGACGGGGAGCGGCCGCCGCGCCCTTCCGGGGAGCTCCGGGGCGCCCCGGGCCGGAGGTGTTGGCGGCCCCGGGCACTGCGGGCGGGAGGTGCGGGCCGTCCGTGCCCCCGGTGAGGGCACCTTCCCTTTCCCGCCGGGGTTCGCCGCCCCGCGAACGTCGCGCCTCTTGTTAGACGGCAAATACATTTAAAAAGCTGTCACCGGTAACACACGGCAGGTCGAAATTGTACTAAAGGCAAAATCTCCTTCGCTCGTTCATGTACGTGCCGTCGTCTGAGGGGCAGTGTTGGAGATACACTGGGGCGCTGAAGGCGCAGCAGTTGTGTTTGGATGGGGAACAGGTAGCGACTTCCCCCTGCTTGTAAGGCGCAGCAGAAACAAATCTATTTTCAGTGACTGAGGTCCGAATGTTTCAGCCCTAATAAGCCTGCAAACAGCAGGAGTGACTTGTCGTAGGTGAACGGATAAGCAGAAGTCAGCGAAAATGCGCATATCTTCCGTTTTTTAAAAAGATACCTGAAAGAACACCTTTGTTTTCCTCAAGTGTTGTGTTTTTCTTGCTGTTCATACCAAAGAACTCATTAAACTTTGCAAGAATCTTGTAGGTAGTCTCAGATAATTTCTATATTCCTCCTTAATATAAAACTAAGACTTTAAGCTAAATATTTTATCTGAAATTAATTGGAACTTACTAGTTTCATAAAATTCAATATTTTACTAAAAATGGTGAATTTTAACAAAAGCAAAGTCTAAAGCATTTTACACTTAGGAAAATCCATTCCCTTCTTTAGCAGCGATCACATAAGATGTCTGTATCGCCCAGATCATGGTCAAAACTAGGCGATTTTTGCTCCTTTGATTTCTGTGTTGTCACAATTCAGTAGTTCTCTGCACACCGTAAAATCTACTAACCCAGAGAGTACTCGAATTTCTAATACAACTAACATGTGAAAAAAAGAGAGACTACGCTGTTTGAGATCATCACATAAGTACTAAGAGAACGGACATATGACCGATTCTTTACAGGTCACCTTTAATTTAGATGCATTATATATGTTCAGCATTTTTTATTACCGGTTAGATTGCACAATGTATAATTTAATGTGCAATAAGTGCAGTGTGGTCAAGCTAATGTTGCTGTTCAAACTCTAAAGTGATGTTGGTCTAAAACCCGATTTTCTTCATCTGAGTTATTGCTGATAATTTATATTCATTTTTGCAGCACCTCCCATTTTCATGCTCCCATTTACAGACATAACACTTCTGTAACATGGGGGTTTGTATCTATTATACATTTCACTTTCAAGACATCACTGAAACTAAAAGGGAAAAAGAATTAGGAGAGCTGTGAAATGACAGGAATTTTTCTCAAAATGAGCAATTCTGCATTAGTTAAGACAAAACTACTTAACCTGTTTACTTACATTAACATTAAATATTAAAATACTATGTGTGTATATCATCACTCTTTAGGGAGCTAGTTTAGTACAAAAACATAGAGGAACCTAATTCATGTACATGAAGTGATAATGTCAAAATACACAGATTGTGAGGCTGAAATGTGAAATTGTTTTAGATGTTTTTAGGCAACTTCTCTGTTTAGTCATTAAATTTTCAAAAAATCTATGAAATATTAATATTTTGTAATACTTTTACAAGTTACCCCTCTTTTAGCCAAACTTTGCTATTTAATCAATCCGATGTCTCTAATGACATTGCTTCTTACCTAGATTTTGAATGAAAGCAAATTTTCAAATTATGCAGAAAGCTGTTTAAAGTTTTCTTTCTTTTAATGCTTCCAGTAGTTTTTTTCACCCAAATACCAGAATATATTTTCCACATAATTGTCATTTTTTCCATAGACACAAGTAATTACTCCTACAGGTTAAGACCTGCAGTATCTATACATAGTTTCCATTAGAGAACCTGCGTGAAGTGCCCAGGCTACCTGGTGCACTGCATAAAACCATTTTGAAGGGAAGGAACTTCACTTGATGAGCAGTTGACAACAGTTCCATAGAATAGAATCATAGAATAGTTTGTGTTGGAAGTGACCTTCAAAGGTCATCTCGTCCAACCCCCTTGCAATGAGCATGATCATCTCAGGGATATTTCTGAGCTCCTTGCAGCTTAGGTGACCAAGAGCAGAGCCTGGAGCCCACTGGTGGGTGCAGGTCCCACATGCAGGCAAAGGTTGGCTGTATTCGGGCTACAAAGAGGATTAGGGGCCTAGAGCACCTTTCTTACGAAGAAAGACTGAGAGAGCTGGGTCTGTTCAGCCTGGAGAAGGCTGAGAGGGGTTCTTATCAATATTTATAAATATTTCAAAGGTCANCCTGGACACCTTCCTGTGTGATCTGCTCTGGGTGAACCTGCTTTAGCAGGTGGGTTGGACTGGATGATCTCCAGAGGTCCCTTCCAACACCAACCGTTCTGTGATTCTGTTATTCTCTAAGATGAAAAGGGAGCAACAGCTCCTCTTCTTACTGATCCTTTCAGTCAAGGGCAGGGGGCAGGGACACACACACTCAAGTTTCGCATTTGCCATTTCCAGGCTACTGCTCAAGCTAAGCTGAGCAGCATCTTTCTGCCCTTCCTGGTGAGCCTGTGGCACTGTGCTGCCAAGAAAAAGACAGAAGGAGCACAGCTGCACTCCAGGCACATATCGAGGTGAAATCACAGCCTTGGCTTGTTGTGCTTTATGTCCGTATTTCCAGAAAAAGGAAGTCTAAATGTCCAGCCCAGGAAAGAGCACTGCTAGGCCCTTGAAAGTTAACACAGTATGCCCTTGCTGACTGAGCAGTCTTTGTGCAGAGAGAACCAAAGAGCAGATATTTATGCCTTTTTGGAGTGACAAGCTCCTCTCAGGTTAGTAAGCAACTGAGCAGGGTGTTTAGGTCATACTTTTGGACTTAGGTACCTCAAATCTGCCTAAGTCAGGCTTAAGGTGCCTGAGTCCTTTATTGGATCTAGCCTGAAGTGACTTGCTAAAGGTCACATTGTGACTTAACAGTCCAGCCGAAAGAGGAATTTTGATCATATCGGTCATGGATCTATTCTGTCTACTATGCAATATTTCACTTTTAGGCAATTTATTAAACTAACCATCTTTGTCTTTGAATGTGCCATCACATCTATTTCACTCCTTATTTCCCATTTTAAAAATAAATTCCTAAAACCTGTATGCTGTTTCTGCCTTCTGTGACCTAGCTGCCTTTTGCAAATTTCTTGTTTTCTGATTACAGATTAGACCTCCTGTTCTATTCCTCTCCATTTCTCCTTCTCATTCCTACTGAACAATTCTTTCTGATCCATTACTGTCCTCTCAGCCTACTCCCACCTGCCCAGCTGCATTACCAAATGCTCTAGATCTTACGACTTACCACAGAGTCTCACATCCCTTCTGATTCACTTACCGTATCAGTACAGATGTACTTGAAACATCCCACTCATTGTTTTATTAGCATTTGACATCAAGGTGAGTATGTTAGTGTGCAGCTGTATTTTCTGCTGCTTTGCAATCCTTCTTGAGTTACCCTTGTCTCATAATTGCACTGAAAATGTTGAGAGACTGGTCCAAGGGCAGCAGCTCGCTTTGTGCTGAATTTTCTTCTTGAGGCAGTGATACGCTGTGGTTTAGTCCACCTCAGCTTCAGAAGGTGGGAAGGCAGGATTTTAACATATTACGTAGGAACCAGGCCCCAGTAAAGTTCACAGTACTCACAGGCACGATGGTGATACAGTATACATTAATAAAATGGCAGACATCAGAGGCACTAGAGTTCTAGGTCTTAAATTGTTTAACATCTATTTAGATTCCTACTTCCCGTTACATTAGTGACTATTTACCTCTAGTAGTTTTGGCCAAAGTAACTAAATAGTTCTGAAAAAAACTGTAAGTGGTAAGAGTTGACTTGGTCCTATATGAGAACAGTGCCAGGAGAGAGAAATGACAGAGATCAAGAAGTCATTAATTGTATGCAGCTCATCTGCTTGAGAAACAGGTGTATGGTTTGAGTGAAATCACTCATCCTACAGTGTTCCTGTTTTTTTCCCCCATAAATATATCACTTCTTAATCTTGTCTCTCCCCCTATTATATTTCTGAAAAGCCCATCAAAAGAACAACTTCTTTCTTGCATCTCCACCATATATTTAAACTAGTTAATTTGTATTAACAAGGGAAATTATTCCCTCAGCAGAACAGATGTCTGTGCTTTGATCTATTGCAAATAGTATTTTCTCAGATCCTTCTGAATATGGTATGTGAAAAGAGATAGCAACACTAATTCTGGAGTCTTTGTTTTATGTTAAAAACATTTCGCTGCCTGGTGTTTGTGATAGATGTACTTAATTTGAAGAAGAATGTAATTAATGGTTATTGTGGTACTCTGAGGATTTACCTGCCCAGGTCAGTTAACAATTCGAAGGTGAAGCCAAAGTGTGAAGCCAAAGCAAGAAAAATGGCTAGTATCAAACCGCTGTGGTGGTGATTTTATTCAGAAGTGGAGTGGCCCAAAGGACAGACAACTAAGCACTGGAGATGGAAGATCACTCTTACTTGGTATTCTTTCCGTAGATCTGTTTTTTCCAGAAAGTACATGTGAAAATGAGACATATTTCTGACTCTTTGACCTCTCTTTTTCTAACCTCTGGCAATGCTGCATAACTTAGGTTATACTCTAAAGTAAATGCACTGTCATTATGACAAAATGTAATTCCCACATCCTTGCTACAAAGGTGACCCTTGTTATATAGTTCCTTAACAGAATCCTCTAAAAGAACAGAGTTTGGCTTCTAAGTATCTGACACAATCAAATAAATGCACATCAATTAAAATAATTTGGCTGCAATCTTCTGCCAGCTCAGGCACTTCTCTGCAATTACAACCAAGTTTTGTTCATCTGCATTACCTGTGCATGTGCAACTTAATGAATCACAGGGAAATCTTGGTCATTAGCTAATACATCTTCACAAGAACTCCAGTCCCCTGCTGCTGCAAAGCAATCCTTTTCATCAGGAAAAGCACAGCATTCAGAGAAGTCTTACTAGTGACATAAACCAGTAGAAGATCCCATCACGTAGACCATTTGGAAGACTTGCCCCGTCCCTGTGAAGCTGTGTTTTAAACTCATTAAAAGGAAACTCAGCCTCCACCAGAGGAAGCTTCTCCTGGGATGAAATGCTGTTGGCTGCTATGGTTACTAATGTGATCTTCCATTTACTTCCTTGTTCACTCACCTGCTTTCCCATTCAAACACCACAGACAAGTACCTTCAGAGATATTTGTTGTTGGAATAGTGACAAAATTCATTAGTGGCAGCCATGCATAACCAAAGAGAAAAAAAAAATATATACAAATGAGCAGCAAATAAACAGAAGAAAGGAAAGTGCTGGAATCTATAGGTATTGTAAATAATATTCTGTCCTTTCTGCTGTGTGAACTTTGTGTTCTCTTTGCTTTGGATTTGCATTAATGTTAGTCTTGCCTTATGTCTCTATTTTATACTTCAGTGCCAGCAATGAACTCCCCACAGTCAGACTCCTGTGACTGGAGAGGATCTAGATGAGGAGAGCACTCTGGTTTATTTTTTGTATCTTAAAGGGACAGAAAATTATTTTGCTATTTCATTTTATTTTTGGTAGCACTTCACAGTCTGGCTCCCACCTTTACATACAATTTTTTTCAGCTTTTTCATTGTTCTGATCAGCCTATAGAACTGTTTAAAGAGTTCTGCACTGCGAAACTGTCAAATCCCAAGTAAATTTCATGTCTTGGGGCTGCCTTTTTTGTTTCTCCAAATATTAAGAAAAAAAGAGATTACTTTTTTAAAAGGCAAATGAAAATTCCTGTCATATTCCCTGATAATAACCAGATGGACTAGTTAGTACAACTAGTGTCCATCACAACATACTTCAGATTAGGAAAGACTTTTTAGCAATATTTTCTAGCAATAAAAGCAAGCATCCAATCCTCCAAAAGGATAGTAAATAAAAAGGATATCACTTTCTGGCTACTCCAATGTCTTCTGTAAAATTACTTTTGTTCTGATGTAGCATTCAATCGAAGCTGGAAGAAATCTTTTAGTGGTTTTCTCTTTCCCACAAAATAAGGTACTAAATATAGCACTATCAGCATTCTGGGCTTCAAAAAAGCTGTGGTTCAGGTTTCTCAAGAATATCTGCTTTTTCTCCTGACTGTGTTCAATTTATTTTATAACTGTTTATTTAGGAAGCATGAGTACTTACAAATCGATACATAAAGTTCCAGAGATCTTAAACATTACAAAAATGAACCTTTTGCTCAGATAAAAATGATGCCGTAATGCAGTCATCAGATTTTCCAGTTTGAAAGTTGCGAGCGGCTGGAGGACAAATTCCTAAGAAAGGGACACAGCACTGCAGCCTAGGGCAAACTGACTTGTCCCACAGAGAACAGCCCGCGTACCTTTGCATCCTTCTGCTCTTCCCCTCCCTCCCGGTTATTCTTAGAAGCTGCGTTCTCATGTGCTAGGAGTGGGCACGGCAGAGGTGAGGTGGTGCTGAGAGGGGGGTGTCCCGGAGGAGGTCCTTTCTTCACCCCTCCGGGCCTCCTGATGACCCCCCATGGGCAGTGGGGATGGAGGTAGGATGGATACGGTCCATATTCTTCTCTTTCCTGTAGCTGAATCCCAGATGACAGTCACACAGACCACACCTCTTTCATTTCCCATGTCCAAAAGGCATCAGCATTTTCTTGCAGATTAGCAAAACTACCAGTATTCCAGTAAATGTTTTCAGCAAAATTTTTGACGATGTTTTCAATATTAATGCTCTATACATGGCTTTTTTATCTGCATGTAGCAAGTATTAAAACCTGCTGCTACAGCCACAGCTTGTTTGATTGAGAAGTGTTTTTTTTAAGATGCTGCTATGTTTTCTCCCTTGCTGCAGCTATGTCTGGCTGATCTTCTTGAGCACTGCAGAGGCTCGGCATGAAGAGCGTTGTGTGGACTGGGAAGCTTGCTGTGAGGGAACACAAGACTTAGTGCTTTGTTGACAGGCTCAATGAAGTGTATGAGATCCCTGAAGCTTTCAACCATGACAACATTCAATTCCATCATGTCACTTGCTGTCAAATGTATAATGGCCATAGCCATTGCTTCTTTTTTTTTTTTTTTTCTTTCCTGCAGGAGTTTGCCTGTAACTGCAGTAAAGTTGCTGTTAGAAGTTTGCTCCAACTTGTCGCTTATATATTAGTGGAAATTCTTTTAGTTAAGTGGGCAATAATTTTCGGAAGAAGGTTTCCTCCTGGCAGAGATGCACTAACACAAACCCTTACATCCTTACAAAAGGGCTTATAAAAATAAAATTTACAGTTGCATAAAAAGCCAAGAATAAAAATTATATTAGCATTTTCATTTTCTTACTTTCTGTCTCCAGAGTATGGCCTGATGACTTGTAATATATCTCTATATTATGTATAATGACAGAAGTTTGAATTCCATGTTCTTCTATAATATTCCACTCATTTAAATCCTGTGGAGGGGAGCAGGAAGGGGAGCCAGGCTGGTACAGAGGCTGGTATTCTCTGTGGACAAATCTAGGAAGTGACAGAGATCTTCTGGTCTCTTCACATATTTTATAAATAAGAGGAAATATGTTATGTTTGCTGAGAGTGCTGCGACAGATTTTTATGACTATGACAGTAGTTTGCTTGCACAAGTTATGCATGCTTTTGTGGTACTGGAAGTTTGTTTTGTTTTGCGTGTCTTTATTTCATGTAATGGGCATATGTATTTCATGCTAATTAGAAAATTACTAATAAACCTTGGTGACAACATCCATGCCTTTTCATGATCCTTCCCAAAGCCATCACTTCTGAAAGCAGGAAACCCACCTGACTTAGAGCTGAGTAGGAAGGAGAGATGGTCAACAACATCTACAGAGTGCAAAGAGCCTGGCAAGGGACAGATTTTATCAAGAGGCTGCAGTTCACAAAGCACCATTTTCTCCTGAGGTGTTAAGTCTGTGCAAACTAAGATGATTTGTTCTGAGGAAGCTCATGTTCCCACGTAACTGGGCTTAAGTTCTGGTTAGGCAAACTGAAGCTTTTCCTGACAATGTGTTTACATCAATTCTAACCTGAGACGGCTGGTTGCTGGCACAGGCTGTCCTGGCAAGGGAAATCGGTTACCATCCCGTCAGTGGGTGAAAGTCTGCTGGACTCAGGCACAGGCTGCTGAAAGGGGAGATTTGACCTTCTGGCATCCAGAAATGTAGGACAGAATAAAATATCCTTTGCTGGGAACTATTCCAGGGGAACTCATGCTTAATAGTAGTGAACTAATAGTGGAGGTGGATAATACTACCAGAAACGATTTAAGAGGGATGTATCTGGTAGTAAGCTAAATACTACGATTAAGTGCCACCAACAGTATTTGATGCTCTATAAATAGGTGTTTCTACTAGGGCAGTCCTGCAGCAGCCATGCAGTGTTGACTGATTTTAAGACAGCCAAGGCTACTGATGCTTTGCCTCATTTTGATTCTACTGCTTCTGCAAAGCTGGTTGGTGCTGGAAAGGAAGGGCAGAAGTGTGACAAGAGCATGATTTGTGTCCTCCATGACAAGTGCTTTACCATCCTCAGGTGGAAGGAGAGAATACAAACGATCTTGCTTCTTGAGGATGCCCCTTTCTTTTGCTTCCTAAAATCATTGTTTACTGGTAGTTTACTGCCTCAAATGATGCCACCATTACAAAAGATGTTCAGTGTTACTGCAGAAAAATGAATGTAGCTGAAATTTCCAATACACAGAGGTACAGCTGTGATTCGAAGCCACGTGAAGTATGAGTGCTGTCCTGAGTCGCACAGGCCTGCCCCGACACATTTGCACCAGGAAGCCTATGTGCATGTGTGGTGTTTCTAGAACTGATCATCCTGGCAGAATGAGTCATATAATGGGTATTGATTTATAACTGGATATGGAAGGGTTTGTTCATGTTTTCATACTGCTGTTGAAATTTTATTCTATCAATGAGCAGTCACTTTGCCTCCTCTATACTTAGAAATACATGAGCAAAGAGCTATTTCAAATTTTTGCTGTAGTTTTCCAAATTGCTTAGAGAAAGGAGTAAGGGAAATGTCAGCTTGTTCCACTCTTCCCTGCAGTGCCCTTCCTCCTTCTAAGGAAAGAGGAGGTGGCTCAGGCTACCCATCAAAGGCAAGATATTAAGGGAAGAATCCAGTAGTGGGACAAGTGATTTATGGAGGCTTACATGCTTTAAGGTCATGAGTCAGGGATTCCATCCTTGAAATACTCAGTCCTTAGGCTACCTTCCCATCTTCGCTTGCTCTTGTGTAGCCCCGTTGACGTCAGTGGGCTGGCATGGGTGTAACTGAAATTAATTTGCTCCTAACGTTCAGCACACGTTATCAATCTGAATGGCTTCTTAGATTTCTGAGAAGCTGCTTTGAGGGTGAAGGGTGTGAAGGGTGCTGGTGGTAGAGACAGAAACAAAGCCTTATGAAAAAATTTGACCAAGACCTGGGTAACTGCTAGCCAGGGAGAAGAGAGATGAGGGGAAGGGAGGAGATGGAACAGGGGAGGGATGGGTATTTGATAGCTCTTTATTTTATCAGTTCATTCCTGACCTAACTATTTATAAATGTGTACACAGTCACATGCATACAAACTCCTTTTTTCTGTTTAACATTTTGATTACAGTGAGGCCCTTTAGTACTAGTCACTCCGTATACACACACATGGTGATACAAAACCATGGCACCTTTCTAATAATGCATAGCCCAGTGACTGATGCATTACATGTATGTATATGTATGCATATAAACATATGCATTACGCTATTAATAAAAAATAACTTGCTGCTAAAAAAGAATTGGAATACAGTGGTAGCTGAAACTGTGCTACTACGTTATATTATGTATCCCTTAAGTGTTAGTTATGGGATATATAAGCTAATTTAGGCAAGAAGCAGCATATGTCATCTGAGTTCTGTGACTATACAGCTGCCAGTACCCAAGCTAGTTAGTGTAAAGAAAGTTTGGATGGCCCCATTACAGCTCTGTAGTTTTTAGACAAGCTCTTAATGGCACTGAAACCCTGGATGATAAAAGCATTTGTTAAGTCGTAGCACTTTCTATTCAGTCTCATACTCAGTGGGCGAAAGAAGGCTGTGGGAATACTATGTTACACTCCGAAAAATTTAAAAAGCAAACAAACAAAATTTTATCTCATGGCTATACATCTGTCGGTATCAGCAGGACATATTTAGCTGTGTTTATACAGAAAGTAAACAGGTAATCAGACTTCAGTGAGAGTCAGTGAAGTACTCTGATGGGATTTTTTTAAGAAACAGTTTCTTTTACAGTGAAAGGATGCTTGGTCATTTTACTGCATGAAACTGGAAACCACTAGAAATATGAGTACTGAGTTGGTTTATTCTTATGTTCATTATATAAACAAAATACTGTAAAAATAACTTCACCGAAAAATGCAAAAAATAGCATTTAGTAATAAAACTATATTTATGTTCGAAGGCCTAAAGTAGTATTGGTGAGCTGTGTATGCCAGTAATGTTATACAACTTCATTAGAAAACTTAGTTTAGAAGCCCAGATTTTTATTTTATATTAATCAGTGGGCAAAGAATAGCAAAGAGCAGATAGCATGAGACTACCCAACTTTTATTACACTTCTAAAGATGCTCTTATTCCACAATCATATACAATCATTATTACTTGAAACAGATACTGCTTATTGCTGCTTTTGCTTAAGTGGTATTTTCACTGAGAAAAGTATAACTGTGCTTCCTTTTTGCCCAGCAATTTTCTTCCTTTTGTGATACAGTGATATGGTTCTGCGTAATGTCCTGCACTATATATGGTTTCCAGGTTTTCGAGCCACTACTGACCAAATGTAACAAATCTTTTTGTATGTAGCCTGCTAAGTTTGCTAGGAAAAGGTGAAGACAATGAACTTCCCTCCATGACTAAGGTAAAAAAATGTGCTTCCTGAGGAAATATAATTTCCTTTTCAATAAGCTTGCATGTTATTCTTCCTATGCCGATAGGCTGCCAAGGCTTTTTTATTAAAAGCCAGAAAATTTGGCAAGGCTTCCCTTCAGAGCTCAGTAGATTGTTCATACATCTGATGTAGGCACCTATGAGGCAACTGATTTATCATGCTTGAGTTTTTGTGTCCTTGACATTTATGTCTTAAAATCAAAACAGCCTTGAATTGCAAAGCTTTTCATTGCGAACATGGGGATGTGTCTCTGCAGGCTTCAGTTACTTAGCGTGGATTTAATGCTAAGGGGCAAATAGCTGTGAAGTGGCATAATAGTACTCTTCTCACTTATATGTTCTATTTAAAACTCTGGACATGTATTGCTTCTGATAAGTAGGTATCAACGATATCATAATCTGATGTCAGTCACACTCAGATTACTTATTTTTATGATCTGTTTCAGGGCAGAATTCAGCACCAACCTGACCAGGGGGAGGTAGGGGACTTGAGTTGTAGCAGCTGCAGAAAATGTCAAATACCTTGCTACATTATTTCTTAGCTGCTATTCAACAGGTGAAGAAAGTCTTAATATGTCCTGATCTACAGTCATAAATTGAAATGGGAGGGGAAGGGGATGTAGGGGCCACCAGATATCTCAAAATGTCTTGACTTCCTTAAATGTCTCCAGTAAAACTCATCTTTTGTATTTAGCGAAATAATCTGAATTACTAGGTAACAAGAAAGGAGATTCCAGAAATGCTTCAAAAGACCGTTTTGGTCCTCTTTGTGAAAAAGGACTACAAGCAAATGTCTGTCTTCACAGTAGAAAAACAAATGGAGTGACTTTCTAGCACGCACTTAGTTTGAGATCACAACCCTGAGAAGCATTATAGAGCCAGGAATACAAGCTCAACGAAACTTGGCCAGACTTACAGAATCACTTACTGGAAGTAAATCCCTGATGGAAGGAAAGACTAAGAGGGCAAAACAGTCTTCTGGCATCTAGTAGGCACTAAAATCCCTGGAAAAATTGGGCTACTATGATTTATAGGATGCCATCAGCGTTGATACTGTATGCTAGAAAATCTGACGCTAAAGTTGTGATGATTCTTATGTGACAGGCAGAGGCCAAATGCAGATTAAAAAATGCATCTATATATTAGGGCCAATAAAAAGATAAAGAGTCATTTCTGTAATGATACTCTAGGAACACAAATGGAATTTTTTTAATCCTGCATGATGTTGCTGGTGCAGAAATATTGCTGAAAAATGTTACCATGCTTCGTCCAGAATGAATCTGCTAGTCATGTTTAGAAGAGACAGGTGTAATGATAAGCAGCTAAACAGCACTTTGGCTGTCACATAAGAAAATTATAGCATACAGTTAAGAGACAAACAAAATTTCCTTACTTTTACAAATTTTTACCTTGTTTCCATATGTGATGCTACCACGGTTTTGCCAGTGATTTGAACTAGAGATACAAAGAGCTTAAAGTAACTTGTTCTCTGAAGAGTGGAGGTGGTCAGTCTTCCTGAAGAACACAGGAGGATCAGGAATACACACGTTTTTTCAACCTCTGAACTCACTTTCATTATGGGGCGTTTTTGTCTGCCATCTTATTTGAGGTCCTTTCCTTTTGAAAATCTCTGGATCAGGGAAGATTTCAGAGAGTAGAGAATGCAATCATAAAAGCAAATGTTTTTTTCAGAGGAAATACATTAAAAATAATTGTTCTACATATGAACATAGTGAATGTGTAAGTGTAAACGGAGATAGTTCTTTTCCTTTCTGTGCAACTTCAGAAAACATGCCTATTTCTGCTCATCTTAGTTTGTCTGTCAGTGATTCCATTGTTCTGGAAATATTTGCATCCAGTTTTGCTCCTACTGTTTCTACAGATTTCAGACCAGGTGTATTGCTGCAACTTTCACATATTCTGTATTCTCTAATACCCTAAATATTAAGGTTCAAGAAAGAATTATTAGTGGACCATTTCCTTCAAGGCAACTTATTTTGTCTCATGTTGAATCCATGAGTCCAGATGTACCAAATTTGGCTGTGTTTCTTGTATATGGCTTGATTTCCACCATGTTTGACTAAGATTAAACCACTAAATTCAGTACAGAAATTTCTGCTTGTTCAGCCAAACTACAGCTTAGTGAAACCAACTTAAAAATATGCTGGTACTGCCAGCAAAACAAGTGTATCTTCACTGCTCTGAATACTACTCAGGCTTTTTCTTTAATTTTTTTGGCTGTAATTTAAACTTTTGTGACCTTTCCACATCATTCTCTCTCAGTTGTATATGACGTTATATGTTTACCAGGTTTAAATTGTTGTCGTACAGGACAGAGGCACTTCAAGAAATTCACGGTAACAATCCTTGCCTGGAATTTCATCAGATTTGTATGTCTGCACTTTGGCTGAAACAAGCAACAATTTAACAAGTATCCTTTACCATAGCTAAATATGCTTAGTTTTAATAAAGAAAAACGAAAGAGCTACTAATGCAATTATTAACTTAATTGTGGGTTAATGCTCTCCCAGTGCCCTGTTGGTCTGCATTGATGGGGAGGTAACTGGTTCATGTGCTAAGAAAGCTGATTATGTTGCCCAGATCCTTAAGGGTCTGGGCAGGGGGAGGGTCTGAAAGGTGTAGAAAACATATAGATCAGAAGGCTCCCCATGTGGAAAGATGCCTATGACCTGTGCAAAATCTTCGTTAGCTTAAAATTTACTTTTCTCTTACATACTTTCTTTCCCACCATGCTCCATTACTTATAAATGTGAAAGATGCGTATTGCTGTCTTGTCTTCTGGAGAAAAGCAAAGTGGGGGAACCAAATACATGTTAGAAAGGCTGAAGTCGCTGGGGCTGAGCATGGGACACAGCAGCCTGAAGCCCAGACAGACAGAGGGAAAATCATGGACTGCAGCCAGGAAATCAGGAGAGGTCAGAGTTGTCATTAGCCTGGTATTTGTGAGAGCCAGAGTCTCGTTTTCTTGAGCTCTGTCCTCTTTCACAGACAATTTGGAAAAGAGCAATTCTGTAAATGGCTGCCTGAAAAAGCAGGAGTAGGAACTGCTATTCCCAGCAAAGCTCCAGTGTGTCACAGATGGAAGTCAGGCGCACCTCTCTGCGCTAATTCAGGTGAGGTACAGCTGGAAGGAATTCTTAAAGCCAGTCAGGCCAGACACTCCAAGCACAAAAAAGAAGAGGAGGTCTAATATGCTTATATCCTAGTCATTGCCCTGCTGTGACAGATAGACTTTAGTCTGTCAGTTCATATCTAGTTAAACTATGAAGAAAAATCAAATCATGTTGCTTCAAAGGCAGAGTGAGCTTGATACTCTCTGATATGTCACGCTGGAATAGCTGACATGCAAATCAGGATCCAAAACATTTGCTCTTTTATGCTCAGCCAGGTGCAGGTGAGATCAAAGTGGCCTCCAAAACCTTTGATTTTACTGGGGGGAAATTGGGAAATTTGTCCAGAGCTTATAGAAGGGCACAGAGGACCTTGAGTAGAGAGATGTGCAAGAATGCTATAAGATGCAAAAAGCACAGTAATTAAAAAAAATCCAGACACCTTTTTCCTCACCCAAATGGTATATCTTATTCAACATTGCATTACTGAAATTCTGAAGAATCTTTCACTGACATCTTTGATATGGTGATGAGGTCTGTCAGAACTTCAACTTCAAAATTTTTCACAGAGTATAAAGGACTGGCTTATGAAGGTCTTTGAATACCATAGGCCATAGGCTCCTTCTTTTGGTTGATACTAGATGTCCTAGGGGGTCAGAATACTAAGTCTCGAAGTTGCCTGAAAGATTTTTTTAATTGATAGACCACCAAGAAAAAGACAGAGGAAAGCAACATAAATGTTTTTGTGTTGTAAATTGTCCAAATTCTTAACCACTTACTCAGTTGTTATGGAGCTCAGAATAGGTATATTTTGCTTACTGTTTCTTCTAAACTAACAAGATTTTCAGTGTTTTCATAAGCAATCTCTTGAGCAAACCATTTGAATCATACTCTTGCATTTTGGATTTACAAGTAGAACAGTTTCAGGGGTGAAACAGCACTCAATTTCTAACAGGATTAGACCATAAAACATTAAATCTTAAAACCTTAGGTGCTAAACCTTGGTGCCTCCTACTTGGTGTTAGATGAGAAAGCAACAGACAAAAAAGTGCTCTCTCTTCAGTATCTTGTTACAAAAGCATGGGCTAAAAGACATAAAAATATGTGTTTAACCAGCACTAACACAGGATATTATACTAAAAATACTTTCAAGAGTATTTTGAAATTTGCTGGGCTGCTAGCTTTGTCTCTCCTAGCAGTGACAAGCAAGAGCATCACAATATTAGGTTCTATGATAGCTGCCTGAGATAGGCTTCTAATGGAAAAATCAATAAATGGTAACCAGCAGTGTTCATCCAAATCTATATCATATGAACTTTTATTTAACATGCAAAGACTGAGAAAATAAACAAGAAATTTCCCTGGCTTCTTAAAATATTTGTTCCTTTTATAAATAAAGGGGTACTTTAATGGTCCACAATAATTTTATCTTTTTGTATCATTGCCTGGAATGTATTTTGTCTTAGAATAGCACTGTGAGGCAGAGAACATACTTTTCTCCTCACATACCAAAGGAAACAGAGAACAAACATCCATGGTGCAGTTTGTGTGTCATCTGATCACAGAATCACAGAAT